>JAPMOB010207392.1:0-27866 GCA_029875015.1 Lepomis gibbosus
GATACCTTCAGGGACAAAAGGAAATGAGTAAACTAACCCACACCACACAGTTAACCACCCAACTAGGCAGGGCCGTCACAACAATGACTGAAAAAAGAGTAAATGTAAAAAATTAAAATCAGTATGGCATTCAGATCAGATGGGTAGAAATGAAAACTAATTGTGTCAATAAGTAAACCAATTCTAGAGAAGAAGAATTTTATCTTTTGAGAAGTGTTTTATCTTTAGTTACCACATATTTTCTCTTTCTCATTTCATCTTATTTTGTCTTTTCTCTGCTCAGGTGGTGTATTTCACAGCCACATTTCCATATGTGGTGCTTGTCATCCTGCTGATCAGAGGAGTGACCCTCCCCGGTGCCTTCGACGGCATCCTCTACTTCATCACCCCAAAGTGGGAGAAACTGAATGATGCAAAGGTACCTGCTGCTCTTTGTTTGATTCAACCATGAAGTGTTTTGCCCCATTTGTCCTTAACTTCAGCTCTTTCTCTCAACCTCTGTCAGGTGTGGAAAGACGCAGCCACTCAGATCTTCTTTTCTCTGTCGGCTGCTTGGGGAGGCCTCATTACTCTGTCCTCCTACAATAAGTTCCACAATAACTGCTACAGGTAAACACACAAAAGGTAAACCATGCTTCTGGCAGACAAATTCAAACTGTCACCATAGACACATGACACGTATGTCTGATAGAGATGTCAATAATAAATGGCACTTTTTGTAGTCAGCAGTTTAGTGTTTCTTTTGTTTTCTCTTACCTAAAGCATCCCCTGTGTTTAAAATAAGCAAAATATAGACATATTTATCACATTCTCACCAAGTTCAAAACATATGCAGGATTTTGTATTGGAAACACAGGGATGCACAAAACATTTGGGCTATTGTGTCGTAAAATTAGTTTTGTTTTCATATGCTGCATATTAATACATTTAAAGAACATTGTATTTTTTTGTGGTTTATAGAAATTGCTTTTTTCCCCCATGCAAACACAACTCAGCAAATAAAATATCTGAGAAGAGCTTGTTGTTGAGTTGTTTCTACATGTAAAAACAGATCCACAACCTTACAAGTCCACTTTTTACTGTGACTTTACGTGTATGTATGAATATTTTATACAGATACAAATTCCACTCTGAAAATACCTTCATTGAGTATAATTAAAATATCACACACACTCACAGTTTGTTCCGCTCTCCCCGTGGGGACATCTCACTGACATTAGGCATTCCCTAGCCCCTTACCATCACAACTACATGTCTCACCTTATCCCTTACCCTACCCCTAACCTAAACCCAGGTGTAAGCTGAACCTTAAAACCACATCTGAAAGGTAGAGTGAGCTGTGGGCAAGTAATTTAACGTTACCTGACACGCAAATTATGGCTGGAATGCTGGAATAGTGTTGTATGGTGGGTGCAGGGCATTTTGTTTGTTTCCCATTTACAGAGCCAGGGCTGTGGACAAACCCCAGATTTTTTTTTCAGCACACACACAGAAGGATAGCTAGCGGACCATGAAGAGCTGTTCGCTGAATTTCACAAAAAGATGTGCATTGGATTAAAATTCCTTACCTTGAACCCCCCACAAGCTGTTTCTGTCTGTTGGGACCGCAATTTCTCCAGGGGTTAGTGTGCATTCAGGTTAAAGTCCCCACCACAATATAACATAAAACACACACAAACACGCACCTTATCGTCAACAGCCCTGCATATATTTCAAGTAAAATACAATTCTTGGACTAGTTCGCAAGGTGCGGCTATTACACCTCTGTTTCACCGGTTGAATAAAATAACAGAAACATTTTACAATGTAAAGCACTACACCCCCTTGTAGTATGTATTCCTGCCACCAGATAGCGCCATTGTAACTCTTATCTGTATGGACATGAGACAGTGATGTCCTGTATCAAATAAAAGAGCATTATCATACTATGTGTTTGTCATCTGTAGCCTGTTTTGAATATTGCTGAACTATCACTATCACTAGTCACTAAAGCAGATATTTGCTTATTCAGCCTCTGTTTCTCTCTTTTCTCTTTTCCCCTGCAGGGATACTATTATTGTGACATGTACAAACAGTGCCACCAGCATATTTGCTGGCTTTGTCATCTTCTCGGTCATTGGTTTCATGGCACATGAGTTGAAAGTGCCAATAGAGAAGGTGGCCGATGAAGGTAAGATACCACACCAGCAGGCAGCAGCAGCAGGACGACGCTGCTCACTGAAACACACCTGAACAAATTGAATCTTTTTATCTGCTGTGGAGTTGCTGTGTGTTTTGCATCTTTATTTATTTATGTGTGTGTGTGTGTGTGTGTGTGTGTGTGTGTATGTGTGTGTCAGGTCCAGGCATAGCGTTTGTGGTGTATCCAGAGGCTCTGACCAGGCTTCCCCTGTCTCCTTTCTGGGCGATCATCTTCTTCCTCATGCTTCTGACTCTCGGCCTGGATACCATGGTAACCACTGTTCTTTAAATGTGTGTGTTCGTGTACTGGTTTAAGTCTTTACTTATGTGGCTCAAAACTCCTCATAATAAAGATGAGGAGTCCAGAGTAAGGGTATTTTACGGTTCTTCTAAGAGCACTTCCATTAGTGCCATTTAGGAATTACACTTGTACGCAAAAATTCAAGATCATTGTTGCGTTTTTCATTTTTGCCAGAAGAAAATCCCATTAATCCAGAAATGATTAGCTCAGTTTAGCACAATCACTGGAAGCAGAGGGAAACTGTTAGCCTATCTGTTTTAATAACAACCACAAAAGATTTTTTTAATTTACATGTTGCGTCTTATAAGCTGCAAGCTAGCCACTAATCCACCCACGCGTCAACTGGGTTTGTCAAGAAATAGCTTCTGTGCTAACACTAATTATTCCTAAATCCACAATGTCTTCTGTCAAGAACAATGAAACCACATGAAAGACAGTATTGGAGTTATTGGAAAGTGAACTTATTTTTTAACTATTGATGGCGCTAGCTAGGCTAGCAGGTAACTCCTGCTTTCAGTCTGTGTTCTTGGCTGTATTGTACACACAGAGATGGTAGTAATGTCAATACTCTCATCTGAACCTGAGTAAGAAAGGTTGATTTTTTGGCCACTTGGGGGCAGAAATACTCCAACGCTTTTTGAAAGCTGGCACAGAGCAACCTTATCGTCACATTGGAGTCGAGTTTCTGTCTGCATGATGAATATCAGTCCAGCCATTCACTCTTGTTGTAGCTCTGGTTTCTTGCTCTTTTGCATTTGCATGTTCCACTTATTCACCAGCTTGTTGCTAACCTTGTCTGTGTGTTGTCTGGTGCTGGGCAGGTACTGTGCAGTGGGTTTATCAGGATGTTTTTGCTTCAGTAAATGTGCTGTAAAAACAAAGAAATGGGCTAACAGAGAGTCAAAAGCTCAGTGGAGTTGCAGAGTTGGTGATAATTCTCATTGCAAACAACCCCTTTCACATTATTAACATCGATTCATTGTTAACATCAAAAAAATTCATAAGCAGAGCTCTCTGCTAAAAGCATTTTTTGTAAATTCAGATTTGTATCTCTGTAGTGGCTGCAACGCCAAACAGTGTGTTTCTGTAAGTAAAGATCTCTAAGTTTCAACAATCTTCATGTTGATAATGAGAGTCTATTGACTTTTGTTTGTTTGCAAAGTAAACACTCAACTTTGATAGTGCCATCCAGCTATGTAAAAATGCCTCAGACATTGACCTAATTAACATAATTACCCATACAAACCACCCACTGTGACTGATTTCAGCTGAAGTGCTTGAGCTCTCCGGGTACTTGAGCAGAGGGGGTTCTGTGTGATTGGAGAGAGTGAAAGTAAGTTGACCTTAAAGTTTTGGAACAACGACAGTGGAAAAAAATATATAAGTATATTATGTACAATAATACATTTACATACAATTTATAAAATAATATTAATAAAATAATATTAAAGCAACTTGATCCTAGCTCCCAAGTTGCTCATGTGAGATTTTAAAGTATTATTTACTCTATTTCTGATATTTTATTGACTAAACAATCACAACAAATTAGAATTTTTGCCCTAGTTGTTGGTTTCTGTGAGGTTAGAACAGGTATGGAGGAGTGTTCCACCATAAAATGTAGACTTTTATGATGTTTGATTATAATGAATGAATTTATTTACTAATCAATCAAAAACTGCTATTATGAACTGATTGATAAAATCTGCAATTAAATGATACACTAATAAACACAAAGTAAAAAATGAACAATATCATTAAATTTATCAATTAATAATAATATTTATAGGCTTTAATATTTAATTTCTTGTTTTCATCGCACAATTCAAATGTCTCCTGCTTTAACATTTACAGTTTATTGGTTTGAAGCATTTTAAATTGATCGCTTTATTAAATAAATCAAATGATACAAAAATGAAAAAGCTGTAATAAGCATGGCCAATTATTTAATTTGGCCTGGATGAAATGATTGGCTGGCCTACCTGCCTGTCTGCCTATTGACCTGGAAGAAATCTGCCTATGTCCTCGTTGAGCATTAAAATGTGTTTAGAGCGGCTTTCGAGCCAGGAGTGGGATTTTTTAGGTTGGATATTTTAAAATCTAGCTGTGTCTAATTTTAATCCATTAAAATTAAACATTGTAAAAACTGTTGGACTTAATCAGCATGCTAATTTTAATTCCTAATTAAACTTGGGAATGTGATATGGCGCAAAACTAAAGGTGAGAAACCCAGAATTCAGAATAAAATATAGTGAACACCACAATAGGTCTTGAATGTGACAGTACACCATCTACAAAGAGTTACCATTTTCACAAGTTAAATAGTATCTCTAAAAGCACCACCAAGAAATATATATTGAAAACCACTATTTTATAAATGTACATGCAATGATCAATATTTTAAATCAACAGTGGATTAAATGAGCATGTGTAATGTGAAAGGTTTTGATCACACTGAGAAGCCCATTGTGAATTATCTCCACATCACAGTGTTTTAGTGTCAGTTAATTTGTTTGGTTTTACCACAAGCAATTCTCTCATAAACACTTGCTTTCAGAAGCATGCAGGCTTTATTCGCCAAAAAAGCTCTAATAAACCCTTTGTGCACTAACAGACATTGGATCAACTAACAAACAGACAAGCTAGCAATTACCCAACAACAAACATGGAGCATTTAGCAGCTGAAGGAGCAGAGACCAAATTGGTGCCAAACAAATCAACTAATGCAGCTTAAAGTGATTCCTTTTCAGTACAACCCATGTATCTCTACACTTGTAAGTTATAAAACTCTAATTGTGTCAGTTACTGCGCTGATTCATTCCTGATGTAACTTCGCTGAACAAACACTTATATTAACACTGATATTTTCAAATTCCACAGCACCTCTAGATACAATCCTGAGCAAACATATTCCAGCATAAACACCAATTCCTTCAAGTGCGCTGCAATGCTCCTTAGCCGAGCAGAGGAGCAGAGGGCACAGTGGCACATTAAGACACAAGTCAACAGTAACGGTAAATGATGATGTTACTTAGCCTTGGCAGCGGCGGCTCCAAGGAGAGGGCTGCTGGCTTTGTTGTAGAAAGCAGCTCGGCAGTAATAGGCTTGGGATGTTGACGGGAAATTAGTTTTGGGAGCTCAGGAGGAAGGAGAGGAGAGGAGAGGAGAAGTGGCAGATAGCTTGGTGCCAATGTGTTTCTATAGTACACCCACACACATACACGCACTGTACCACCCTCTCTCAATTTGCCTGTTTGTATATTCATCTACTGCTGTCCTCTGTGATTTGAACCCCTTTTACCATCATGTTACATTTGCTAATCTCCAGACAGACTCCACCTGTCAGTTGTCTGCATTGTAATTTAAATTCTTAATACTGATTTGTTTACAAATCTTCCCCTGCTCAGGATTAGAATAATAATCTTTCTTTTTTCTTTTTTTTTAAATAAATGAAATTACAGTTTAAAAATGTGTTCATAAGATGAATTGAAGACGAATGCACACACTGCACTCCACAACACTGAATACTGAATTCTGACAGCACCAGCTGCTCTGATTCAAATGAGGTAAACCTGCTGACTTGAGGCTTTTCAGTGGAAACGCTGCTGCACACAGATAATTTCCAGTAATTCTGTAGCAGAGGCTGCTATGACATGCGCTAGCCTGAAACTTCCTTTAAAAGAGATTTTCTTAACAAAAAAGTTAATCAAAATGTAACTGAATTCATGGTATTTTTCAAGCAAAATCGAATTTGAGCAATGTCTTGACTAAACATCTCTCATAATACATGTGATTAAACAGGAAAAATTCACTTTCTCCTCCCTTATCCCCTCTTCTTCACATTTTTCCCTTTTTCTCTATCCCAGTTTGCCACCATTGAGACCATCGTAACCTCTGTGTCAGATGAGTTCCCCAAATATTTGAGGAAACACAAACCGATCTTCACCCTCGTCTGTTGCGTCTGCTTCTTCATCCTGGGATTTCCCATGATCACAGAGGTGCGACACGGACAGAAAACACACATCAAAGCACACACTGATGCCACACCGTGAGGCCTCTTGAGCATTCTCCCCGCATCCTGTGACTCTTTCTTTGAATAAGCCGACAGATTTCTGCATGTAAAGCGAAGTTGCAGCCTTCAGAGGACAGGCTCAGTGAGTGGAACAAGAGAGCCCGAGTCTTATTAAAATCCCCCCCGACAGCTTCTGAGGGCAAAATACAGCCTTAAGTAGAATTCATACATGTCATTTCTTATGATCTGGTACAAGTTAGTGTGAAAGTTATGTCCATGGATAAGTCAGAGGTAGAAAAAAGGGAGGGAACAGGGGAGATTGACGTCATTTTAAGATGTAGCCTTTAATCGTATTTTTCGTTTATTTTATTGTGTGTGTTTGTAACAGAGTGGGATGTTCATGCTGCAGTTGGTGGACACGTTTGCAGCCTCCTACTCTTTGGTCATCATTGCTATCTTCGAGCTGGTGGGAATTTCCTACCTCTATGGTGAGCGGATCCTGTTTTATCTCATGACCTTTGAGCAACACAACTGATGTTTTCCAACCCTGCAAGAGGCCACCAGAGGCTAGAATGTTGATGGTGACATTAGAGGGAAGATTATCAAAATCAAAAGGCCTACGGCTCAAATGATTTACTGCGCTGTCTGGTTGAAACTTTCAAAAGCGTATTAACCTTACATCCAGCATCACTGATTGATGTGGTCAGAAGTTTTAACCACATTTAACAGCGTCCTGAAGTACGCAAGGATGTTCAGTTACTTAATTTCTGAGAAGAACATGAGAGCAATGAACACAGCTACAGGAAAATCTTTCTGTTTAAAAGACAAATTCTTTAGTTTTATCAGAAGTATTTGTTTTATGCACTCCAGAAAATCTACCAATTGAAAAGGTGTGTGGCATCAAGGATTATATATCCTGATTTGTAGTCCCATGTATGGATCAGGCTCCAAAAACACTTCCCATTTTCAGCTAAATAACTTTTTATGTTAGACCCTTGATGCCTGGTAAATGCCTGTGTCGTTCAAACTCCACATCCCGAGGTTGTGGTGCAGTCTTTCTATTCAAACTGTGGTTTTCACACCCCAAATGACGACACCCGAATTATATGAATCAAGTAATTTTCCCAGACTTGGCACAGCTCCCCCAGAGCCACAGAAGACCACAGGCTGCATAGCTCTCCCTATTGCTAGTGCATTGCCTTCCCATGAGGCTTTGAATGCTGTTTTGAAGATCTTTTTTTATTCTGAAATAAAAACATTTACAAAATGTATGATCTTTAATGCAAATGTAATCTCATTGAACCAGCTGCTGCAGCTTCAATACAATGCTTATATGTGTAAAACATCACCCAGAAGTCCCTGAAGTAGGATTTCCCACTTCCCTTTGTTAGTATAAAATGTAATTCCAACTGTGACCACAAGGTGTCTCTGTTGTAATGTATTGTAACAGTCACACCTACAGGCAGGGAGCTCAGGTTTGTGTGTTAGGAGACTGTTACCAAGGAGCAAAGCAAACAGCTCTCCTCCAGTTTGTCAGAGCATCAGTATAGGTGACATATTGAAATGATTGTGTGACTCTGCCTCTTCATGTCACTCACTGTTATCCGTCAATAAAGGCAGAGGAATGAAGCCATCTGCTCCCTCGCTTTTTCTCAGGGACAACAGAAACTGATACTCTCTCTCTCTCGCTCACTCTCACAGTAACACACACACACACACAAAGTCATAAGGATGGATTGAATTTACTGGTCTTTTTTTAAGGGACCTTATTAAACCCAGGTCACTGTCTGTGTCTGTTCTTTCTCATTTTCTCCAATGTCTCTTCTTTTATTTTATTTCTCTTCTGTTTCTTTCTACTTTTTTTCTGTAGGTCTGCAGAGGTTTTGCGAGGACATTGAAATGATGATTGGTTTCCAGCCAAACCGATTCTGGAGACTCTGCTGGGCTTTTGTGACTCCAACAATTCTGACAGTATGTTTGGTTTTGCTCATCTCTATCTCTCTCTCTTCTCTCTCTCTCTCTCACACACACACACACACACACACACACACACACATTGACATGTGCATCTTAAAATGTTTCCATTTCCACTGCCATCTTTCAAGTTCATTGATTTGCAATTGGAAAGGAACAGGGGAGAAATTGCTCTTGTTACACGGAAATCGAAAATTATTTCTTCCTTCAAATTCCTGTCATGTCACCAAGGCTCAAGTTGTTTTTGTTTTTCAAAATAATAACAGCCAAAAAAATTTGTGTGACGTCAGTTTAGCTGCTGCTACATCTATTTCCTGGGAACCCGTTTTCTGTAAAATGGCCAGTTATTTGTCATATGCTGTGTAGCTGAAGCTGTAAATTTTCAGTGCACAAGGTTTGCCAGCATTAATGTTAGTAACTGGAAACCACTGTAGCTCCAAAGCATAGGTGACGATGACAAATAGAGCAGCCTCTTGCTGCTCTCGAGGGAGAACAGATTTCCCCGGGGAGCTCATTGATGCACAACCCCAGGCTAATCTATTTCTGTCTGCCTTTTTTGTGTTTGTTTTTCTATTGTTTTTCCTGTTCCAATCATGTTCAGCCAAATGCAGTATATTTGAGGTAGGCACTGTCCATTTATTCATGTAGTAAAAAGGAAGGTCTCATTTTCACTTTCATCCACCATGCCATCCACTAGCTTTGGATGAACTTGTGATGTGTTTTCCTTTGGCATCTTTCTGCCCTTTTTTGCATTGAACTCCATTTAACTGATTTAACTGTGTGTCCAGTACCTATAGTACATACTACATGACCAGTAAGTATTACAGTATACAGCATAGGGATCACCTTCACAAATTTGAAAGGCAATATGTGATGGCTGGATTCCAGAACTGCTGTTCATCTTAGTTATTTTCTGCAGCTTGACAGTGACAGACACATCTTAAGTGTAAGTGCACTTTACTACACAAACAGCACTTCAATACCATAACATGAGCATAACATCTTGCACAGATTATAGTATGATTCACTTTGGTGACCAGTTCATGACCTGTATATTGTAACATAATGACTGTTTTGAATGTTAGTGTAATGTGCTTTTTATGTTATTGTTTTAATTATATTGTCTGTTTCATATTGACTTTGTACTGATCGGGGACTACAGATGAAAAATAGCCTTCTGGCTAAATCGGGAATATTTACGTCACTGAAGTTCATTAATGTGCACCTTGTTTTTTAAATAAGTAAATTAAAAAAATGAAATTGAAAACTTACAAGTTGTGTCTGTGGGAAGAAACTGCCAAATGTAAATGCTTAAATTGTTTTCAAAAGGAAACTAGCAATTTCAAATATATTTTTCAAAATTGTTGAATTGCAGGTTGTGTTACAGACCATGCAAAGAGTTTGCTCTTTAGCTGTACAGGTTGTTTTACACAGTCACCTTCAAGTCAAGTTACAGCAAACACACTTCATTATTAGAACACTGTTTACTCGAAACTGCAGTAAACCGTGTCCTCTTGCTGCAGGAATCACATTTTACAGGTGATAAATGGTTTACTCTTTTTGAAAGGTGAGGCATTTTGAGCCGTTTTTAAATCTGTCGAGCTGCCCAGGACATCCACATCCTTACAAATGTGGCCGCTGAGCAGTGGAGCAGAAGCTTAAGTGACTTGCTCAAGGGCACTGGGGCAGTAGTTTTTGAAAGTAAGAGAGATGGCATCTAATTTAACATACATTTCCTGGGTTCCTTGATCTGTGCAGGGTATCCTGGGACTGAGTTTGTACCAGTGGAAAGTGATGACATATGAGGACTACACCTACCCTACCTGGTCCATGGTTATGGGCTGGCTCATGGTCATTTGCTCTGTCATCTGGATCCCCATCATGTTCGTCATTAAAATGCACCTTGCCCCCGGCACCTTCATCGAGGTAATAAATGAGACAAAGCCATGACGAGACATTGTCACGTATGTTTTGTTCTATATCACATATTGTTTACCCTACCCTTTGGCTTCCATTTTCTTCAGTTCAATTCAGATAACCTTAGTGGTAGCATCAAAAAATATACTGTGGAATGCACACTGTTAAAAATTCTATAACAAGCAAGCTACTGTTTCCTCTCATGTTGCAGCGTCTGAAGCTGGTTTGCTCCCCTCAGCCTGACTGGGGTCCTTTCCTGATGAAACACCGTGGAGAACGCTACAAGAACATGATGGACCCTCTGGGAACCAACTCCCTGGGCCTCAAGCTGCCCCCCAAGGACTTCCAGCTCGGCTCCTACCAGTAGCAGCCTTCCTGACAGCATCACACCCACCACCTACAACCCCTGCAGGTGGCACCGAGAGGGGGGCGACCTCCACCTCTTTTTCTCCCTTTCACCTCTCTCTCTCTTTCTACTGTCTGTACTTCATCCTCTTTGCTTCCTGTCTTCCTTCTTATATCATGGATCTGGAAACAGGCTCCCTTTCCTCTTCCTTCTCTTCTTCTTCACCACTTACTCACTTCTGTCAGGGAGGAGTGGCTGCCCAGGTGGAGTCTACTCCTCCGCTGCTGCTTTGTACTCGGTTAATGAGCTATCATTGCCTCCCACACATGACCACTGATTACTCCAGAACCCTTCCCAGGGATCTTTATTCCAAGAGAAAAATTGTGTCATTAAATGACACAGCTCAGACTGCACTTGCAATATTAGACTCTCTGTAGCTGCTCCCTATGGAGTTGTGTGTGTGTGTGTGTGTGTGTTTGTGTGTGCGTGTGCCATCATATTTGTGTGTAGAGATAATGAATCATCTTGGTGCAAGCAGACACAGGGAAACAAAAAGAAAATTGAGCGACAGAGAAACAACAGTTCAACAAGCTCGACGGGGATCTGTGTTTTGTTCCATCTGTGTACAAAATTCCATCGGCAGTACAAATAATATTAACTGCCTCATGGAAAAAAAAAAAGAAAAAGAAACACAGTATACGCTGTTATCACATTTCGTTGCTATCTGGCACTATAGATGTATATTCACAATAGCTATTGCTCAGTTGCTCTTGCTTTGTTAAAAATAGATTACAAGATCTGCAATTTGTGCCTCCTACGTCCCAGTAGAGTAGCGAATGCATCCTGATTACCACTTTAAGTAGATACAGTTTGGCCTGGATGACTCTGCAGTATGATAGAAGCTTGGGTCTATTTTTCTCTCTGAATCTGAGGGACCATTTGTGATACCCTCTCTCTTTGTCTATTTATTAAGTCGTATTCTCCTCTATTGTATTATCCTATAATGTAAAGTAGCACATTCCTAATGTAGGAAACCACTAGAGTAGCCTGTCCTTCCTTCAGTAGGTGATAACATGGCCATTTAACCTTTTTAGGTCACTCTGTGCATATATTTTAGACAGTGTATTTATCGCTGTATGTGTTGTATGTGAACTTGTCAAACCATCTGTGAAAAACATCTTTACCATGTAAATCAGTATGAAATATATCATATATATGTATATATATGTATGTATATATATGTATATATATACATATATATACATATATATATATCCTCCAGCAGAGGAGAGAGCTTGCAAGACAGAGATTGAGAACGTGTGTGTGTGTATATGTCTCTCTGAACCCCATGTTTCTCTTGCTAGCTGTGTAATATCTTGTACAAACTTGTACACTTCTTTAAAAAAAATCTTCCAGTAGTAAGTGTGTGTGTTGTCGTGTCCTCACAATGTTAGGAGCAGCTGCTGTGTGTGAGTAGAGGAAGATTAGAGTAGAAAATGGCCTCCTTCTTTCCTGGAAAGTGTACTTTGTCTCTTGTTGTTTGTGGTAGACCTCCGGAGACCTTTTTGCCATTTCAGACTTATGCCTCTTGCTTCTCTGTGTGTCCTCGTGAAAACAGGGTCTCAGGTATACTCGATTCCGTCAGACTACTCCAGTAGTTGTAGGAATAATAGCATTCAGTGCATAGGAAACAGATAGTAGAGCCATCCTAATGATAAACTATATTGGAAGCAGTTTTGCAAAGGATTAGAATCAAAATACTTCCTGATGACCTCAGTGCAGCATCACTTTGCTTTCTGCTTGTTGTTGCTTAAATGCACCTTGTGATGATTATACAAAACGACTTAACTTGACTTAAGTGCGTAATATGGTATCTTGCTTTTCATCATGTTTATAACATAGATGGAAAACAATTAGTTAAGATTAATTTAAAAAATATATTTTCAAATGCCTTGTAATCAACTTGAAATTTAATTGGCTCTTTAGCCAATTTGTTGACCGTCAAGACAGTTTTATTTGCATAAGCAGAAAATCAAAGTCTTTCAGTGAAATGATAATGTAGAACATGTTTCCCTTTACGGTTTGCTGTTCAGACATCATCAGCACAAATGGGCTACTGTGAGAGTGTTTCTCTTAAAATGCATAAACGTCATCTCCAGGTGTAACACCATAGCAGCCTGAAGGAAGTGGAGTTCATTGCAGCTCAGCAGATGTCCGACTGGCTATGCAGCCTCTTTAAATGTAACATGACAGGCAGCCAACCTTGACTGTGTGGACTCCCAACCAGTTAAATACAAAGCAATTAGTCCTTTCCATGCTTTGACCAGTTGGATATGCATTTTCATGGTGACACAAGTCCTAATCGGTTTTATTACACTTTTAACACTGCAGGTATTGACTTGTTGAGTGGCATAAGTGTTTTAAATGGAGGCTGCAAGTATGGATACATATAGAACAGTTGCTCAGAGGTGTAAGGGTCTCCCTGACTATTTCTCTAAGCCATGTCTTTTCATAATCTTGACATGAAAATAGCACAGATATAATTTAAGAGGTTGTACGGTTTAAAGACAATTATAATCCATTAATGAGCAGTGTTGCTTTTGTTACTTAGTGCATTTAGCTCTATTTGATCAAACATGATAATATTGTATGTCTGTGTATGCTGGTGTGTGTGCTTGTCACTGTAGTTTTACTGAACTCTACTTAACTGTCAATCAGATGTTTGCTTGGCCAGTCTCAGAGTGGATCACTGAAAGAAGCAGAGGAGACTGACAGGACTTTTTTCCCCTAGGATGCCACAGCCTGATTCGCCTCTTTCTCTTTTCTGATGGCCGTGAGGATCTTAGACTACCAATAGTGAACTTGAGCTGGGTAAAACAAACTTTTAAAAATTTTTCAATCCTATGGCAACCACTCACTTGAGGGCAGGGGTTGCCAAAGAAGCAGATTGGCATTTCTAATCATGAATAATCATATAATGTAGTAGACAGTATGTTTTTATAGTTGGACTTAAATGGTAAAAAGCCTTTTATGCCCTGAGATTTAGATTTTTACCAGGGTCACTGCAAAATAGCTATACATTTTGTGTCTCCCTGTTTCCATTTATACTGGATTTCTCTGCTTTTGTTTTGAGGAAAAAATGTCTTAGGGTTCAGTTAAAACCACATTGCTTCATACAATATAACACTGAAAAGCTTGCATGTGCAGTTTGTGTTGCTGTAACTCAATGTCCATGTATAGTAATCTTTGTCCTTTCTCTCTCTCAATAGTATAAGTCCGTGCATGTTTACTTTAGGGAGCTTTTTGTTTTACATAATGTTAAGAAACAGAGGGTTGCTGTTGTCCTTCTTATAGAGGAAGAAGAAAAAAACTGAAAAAGTAACTGTCAATTCGCTTTGCCTGCAAGTCAACTTTGGGCAGTATAGGTAACCAAAGAAAGAGTACGTTAACTATGGTGAAAACAAACTTTAGATGAAAAAAGGAATGTGTCATCTGCGTATAGGAGGTTGAGATACTGCCATTCATATGCCATGTAGTGTTCCTCTCGATGTTTGCCAATACGTTACAAAGCATCTTCAGGTAACCATTGGCCTTATAGATGTCCTCTAATGGTATAATATTGTAATTCAAAAATAACATCACAGAATAGCTTATCGTCTGTCTCATATGGTATCAGTATTCCTATTGTTATGTCTGTTGTGTCTTTTTTGGCACTTTATTGTCTGACCTATGAATGCATAGGTTAAATTTCTAATTACTTGAGTAATGTCATATATTTCTGTGTGTTCTATGTGAGGTACTGCTGCCTATGGATATAGATATGTGCCTCCAACAGTCCATGACATCTTTTGATTTGAAAATAGAGAGTAGATATATAACAAATATGTTTTAAAATCGGTGTGAGATGTTAAAAAACAATAGAAAAAAGAAAATATATATCATATATATGTGAAATGCATTTATTTATTTTCATTGTCACCAATCTTTGAGGCCCTACCTCAGATTTTGTATTTATGTATAGAAATGCAATTGGATTATAGTATCTTTGCCAATAATAATATATCGCTATTATATCATGAAATGTATAACCTATGAATCAATAAATAAATGTTATTGTTTTCTTTGTTGTCACTGGCTTATTTCTGACAGGCAAATGACAACAACAAGGAAATTAGGTTAAGACAATAAGTCCCATCTGTGACCTGTCAATCAACTTTTATACTCATTGTAAGTCACTCAGTGACTTACAACTGTCACTCAGTTGCTAAATAACTAAAGACGTTGTATAAAAATAACACACTTTTTATTGTTTACAGGAAAATCCTGATCAAAGCGCTAAAGAAAAAGATGAGTGAAACTCCCCTGCAGGCTTGTTGTTTGTTGGTACATCCCATGTGCTGCTGAACACGACTGACTGTGGCAGACATGCTTGCATATTTCATGTCGAAATAATGTGCACTTTAAATTAATTTGTATACAGCACACCTGTTAATACAGTAGATCACAAGTAAGAGGCCCATTAACAATGCCAGGAAGCAGAAAGACTGTAGAGATTTATTAGATTTATTAGCAAAAATAATTTTAAATGTCATGTTTAATAGTTTGATATTGATTTTGCATCATTTAAAACAAGACTAAAAGTCTACAGCTATACAAGTGAAGCAGTACACAGGCACAGAGTGGTTGGAGGCAAATGCTAACATGCTGACATTTAGCAGGTAATATTTAGGTTCACCATGCTAACAATTGTAATTTGCACAAAACAAAAAAATACAAATGACGATCGTTTGTAAGTATCTGGTCATAACGTGTCAATATGAGTGCTGGGCAAACTTAAATTTTTTACCTGATGGAAAATCACAGCATCAATAAAGTTGGTAGGCGTCATCCTCTGGAGGCCATGAATATCCGTTATTGAGATATTTCAGTCTAAACCAAAGTCTGGAGCCGTGCTGCTAACATTGGCTAAAATATCACATTATCAGATTTAGTTGAATTAGCATATTGTGTTTTAAATTTTCAGGAAATGGGAACACCTTCCTACCAAATCCATTGTAATTAACAGCGAAAGTAAAGTGTAACCTCAGCCATATTGGAGGAGCTGATGAGTGAAGTCATCTTGTTTAGTCTTTGGTTGAAATAAAAACCTGCAGACTCTTATCTTGCTGTGTAAAGGAAGATTTCACAGCAAAAAGAGAATGAACACATCTCATCCTCATGTCAGTCAACACTCTTAAGAGTTGACCACCATTTTTTCACTTCATCTGTCTCTGGTAAACAGACGACTGCTCTTTTTAGTGCTCATACATAGATACATACAAGCCTTTTTTCAGAAATATTCAACAGTCACCCTACGTGAGCAGAGAAACATCCCGAGCGTACAAGGAAAACCCCTGAATTAAAGTGGTTAATGTAAGATTTCTGCACCCACAGTGTATCTGGTTTCCAACAGAACACTTTGATTATGCTCCATGATTATATCCAGTTTATTATCTGTTGATAGTTTGCTCTTTTGACTGATTTTAGCTTATTCTCCAATGGGTATTCATTATGAGTAGCTCCTGAATTTACACACAAAATACCTCCAGCTCCTTCTGCTTCAGCTGCCACTATTATTGGCAGTCTACTCACATGATGAACAAAGTACAGAAGAAATTTTTTAAAATAGAATAAAAGCTACAAATCTACATTACAGAAATTACACAAAGTTCAGTTATTTACTTTAATTACACAATTTGTCTAAATGAATGCAATTTAGCCTGATTAACATGACACAAAAATTATAAGATGCTAATTTGCAGTGTCAGCTTTACTCTCCAGGGGGATATTTATACACAATTCAGAAAACAGAAGATCTGTACAATTATTGCAAACCAGAGGGGATATTCTCTTTTTTTAAGATTTGGCATAATTTACCATCTGTTGAAAGCACAGACCTGAAAGTTTAGTTGAGGAAAAGTGCTGCCATCTGAACTGTCAGCTCTACCCTTCTCTTCTCAAACCGCTAATGTAAGATAAAAGATCTCTGCAACAGGAAAAAATAAAGTTTCATGTGTTCAAGAACACTTTGTCTCCTGTTTTTCAGGTAGTGACATTCAGACATTTATCATTCTGACCGTGGCAGTCTCGCTCTGCTCTCCGCCCGACAGCCTGTTTGTTTACTTCACCATCAGTTAAAAGTTGCCTGGCCCCCGGGTTTGAAGACACAAGAACAAGCTCAAAGTTTCCTGTCTGTATTTAGCTGACAAGAAAATCCTTCCTGATTTATCTAATCAGCTGATGAAAGCTGATGAGATAAGGCAGGAAGTGAGCTGACCTTGAGGATCAGAAAACTTCTCAGCTACACTAGCAAAAAATATAATTATTCACTTTAAAATTAAAGGGCATCTGTTTTTTTCTTCATTGTAGCTTATTCTCATGACCCAACATGGTGACTCCTTACCGGGGTAGATTGCCTTCATAACTTATACTGAACAGCTAACCTAATAAGAGATCAACTCTATTAAACACTGCCTACTGACCAGTCAGCTCTCTTGGAAAACAAAATCACCATCTGTAGGAGATCCCAGAGACTGGTGATTGTCTGCTTTTATGTTTGCTGTGGTGATGTGGAGAAACTTTGATATAGCGATATCATCCCACAGGCCCCTGTTCATTTACTCTGTTCATGTAATCTTTTGTTTATTTGTGTATTTATATCTAAGACATGTGACCTCAGTAATTATTTGTAAACGTAAGTATTGTCCATTAAGGCAGCATCAAGTAGAAGTACTCTTGCTATCGTCACCTGCCATTTTGCATACATTGCACACTGATGTAGAACAGTGCTTGCTCAGTGAATTTGTGGGCGTGAGGTGTCCTGTTATATAGTGTTATACAATATACAATTTTGACTATCACCTGACAGACAGTTGAAAAAAAGAGTACACCATAGCATAAAGTACCTTTACACAGGCATAAATGTAATGTTTAATTGGCCACTTGGGGGTAGTAGAACAAGCTGGGAACACAACATTATGGCAAACATGTTGGCAAACATTTCAAGCAGACATGAAGCGACATTAGCACTGATTTAGAACAGTATTTCTGTCAACTGGATCAACATAATGTAAGTCCAACATTAACTCTCCTCAAACCTCCATATTTAACTTTGCTTTTAAGGGCTTTTTAGCTGAACAGTTGCTGGAATTGACACTGATGAGAGCAGTTACAGTGAACAAAAACAGTCGACAACAACGTTGTGGTCTAGAAAACCAAAACAATGGCTGAAACATGATCTTGTTCAGCCTGTAAGCTACAAATACAACCCCCGAGTTGGAGATACCTCTGTTGTGGAGTTTGCAGACGACACTACCATCATCGGCCGGATTTGAAACAATGAAGGAGATGAACAATCTTGCAGGGTGGTGCACAGAGACCAATCTACGACTCAATATCAGCAAAAGCAAGAATCTTATTGTTAATTCTAGGAAAAAGGAAGTAAAGACCCACACCCCTGACAACATAGGTGGTGCTGAGGTTAAGCAGGTTTGATTATGCATGTAGCTCAAAGTGCTACATGTTCCACATGTTCTAGGTTCCACGCTTTTCTATACATTGCACTGCATCTGCATCAAGTACATTTCATTGAGCAATCCTGTATTGACTACATCTTTTCTTGCATAATCATTGTATTACTACTATGAAGTTTACTGATATACTGTACATCAGCTGAAATATTTTTGTATTATTGGTGTGCATCTCAAAGAACTATATTTTCCATCATTCACTCACATGTCAGTCACAAAAAATGATTTCCTGTTGATGTTCCTCCACCTTGTGGCATCCTATTTAAAATGTTTTCACAAAACAATATGCTTTGTTGTCCTATTTCAAAGATTTGAGCCTTCATCAGTATCAGTTAATACATTTACTAAGAATTAGCTAATAACTACCTAATAACCACACTGTGCCTTTGGTCAGTTAATTACACGTCTTTGCAAACTCCAGTACACGAGTTACACGAAAACTGAAAATAAAAAAGATGTGGAGGTAATATGGAGTAAATTCTTACAACAGCAACAAGTAATCTGATTTATTCATAATGACATTTTTAGGACATTATATAAAAAAACTCACGACAAGGGAGTCATTAAAGTATTTTCTACTAGTTTTCCTTTGGGTGCTGGATGAGTCACTGTACTGGATGGGCATGAAACTCTCCCAGCTGAATCAACAGTACAAAAGATACTAAACGACTGTATTAGAAAATATATAGTTCTTTGATGATTAGGAGAAAGTACAAGCCTGTGTATATCCATCTACCAAGCGTTTTGAGAATTTGGTTATCTTTGTTACGTGCAATGTTGATGGAGGGCAGAAGAAAGAAGGAATTTGACTAATTACAGCTTCAGCAGAAAACTGAGCAGTACTAGCATTCATTGATCTCCGCCAATTCCAGAGAAAAACATGTGGGTCTGTACCTGCAAAATTTTTCACTTTCTTCACCAGCTAGTCCCTAACATGAGCATGAAAGCAGCTAAAAAGCTCAGCAAGGCTGCAGAGTTGGGAGATAATTCTCACTGCAAGTGTGTGCTTTCACTTTACACATAGTTATCCTTTTAGTACATAATAATCAAGGTCTGGAGAAAAAAAAAGAAATTGTGTATTTTATTGCACAAACCTGAAAAACTGAGGAGAACAATAATGCATTCCACTCATTTAAAGTACATTACAGTCTTTGACCTCTTCACTCTTTTGCTATGAAAGAAGTATGCTCACAATAATTATTAATGATTGGACCACCCAAGGCCAGGTCAGGACTGGGAAAAAAAAATCCACATTGGCATTTTTGGCCTCACAAAAGTGACTTATCTTTGTTGACCCTCTAAACATGCTTATTGTAATATTCCCCTAAACCACTATAAAGCTGAGAAGTAAGCGCTGTGGACAAGTCAAGTGGACCAGTGCAAGTGGACCAGTGTGCTCACTTGCTCTTGACTGACTCTCTGCTGCTGTGGGTTACACAATATCCATACTCGTGCAAAAGTGGTACAAATTAAACAACACCATACTGGTAATGATGAGGCCCACACATTATTTAGCACAAGAGCAGAGTGTAATCTGATCTGATCACCCAGATACTCACCTGCTTGAAACCTGCTCCTTTTGTCTCTGCCCACTACCGTAGTTGAACTGTCTGAACGTGCAGCACAAGTCATTGGAAGAGAGACTGATCCTGATCTTGTTTGTGCGTTTCCAGAATCTATTACTGTTTACTAAATAGTTATCAGGACATCAACAGGAGGGAGTTTGCATGGTCGAGCATACCCGCAAAACTAGATGTAGGCCTATAAGGTAAAGTTATGTAACCTATAAAATAATAATAACCTATAAAAAGTTAAATAGGCTACGTTACAGCTGTGTAGAGCGGAGGAAAAATCTTTTGCTCAGAATAGACTTTTGTTTAACTCTTGAGAAAACACTAAGATCTCAATAGTATATATTTTTGAGAACCCCTTTGGAGGAAAGGATGAAATGAAGAGAGATTTAGGTTTTCAAACTTAGGTAAGACAAATGGATACTGAATTGAGATTACAATAGGATAAATGGAAGTGACAGATGAGATCTCATCATTGTATCTTTTTGAGTTCATTAATGTCTTGCTTATTGCTGCTAAAAAGCAGTTAGGAGCACTGGGGTGATGTTTGTGAGCCTGATTGTATTTCATTAGTGTCTATGCTTGGAGAACTGTACTGGAGGCTTGACCTGAGCTGGATTTGAACCCCACTTCTACTGTTTAAAGGGCAACAACAGTGCAACTGCACCACCCAGCTAAAATTAGCAGTGAAGCACTGATTGTCTTTAAATACAATTACAATACAATTTCATTAACTTAAAAGAGGAGAAATACTATATCCACAATTAAAGTCTTCAAAATTCAACTCAAGTAAAAGGTAAAATTATTCCATATTGAAAGTACTTAGGTATAAAAAGTAAAAGCGCTTATTCTGTGTGACAGATACATTGTATTATTGTTCAATGTCAAGATTCATTTTATTTTTCTCAGTAATTTGTTACAGACAATAAACAATAAATACAATAAGGATTTGAAATTAAGGGGAGTAAAAGTACAAACCCCATAAAAAGAAAATACTTAACCTCAACATTTGACTTACTTGAGTAAAATAACCCCTAAGTGCGGTCACTAAGACAAAACTGAGAAATATATTGGAGCTTTTTTTCTCATCCACATTCTGGAGACTGACATTAGACTTATTTAAGATACTGTAGAGATCTCATCTTTTGATCAGAGTAGGAGGGAGGTGAGTTTTTTGCTCCTGAGGCCAACATGAGAAAACTGAGACATATTTGAGAAGAATCTTTTTCTTTTTGAGCTCTTTGTCTGATCTCATGGTCCAATGTTCAGGAGACTTAAGACTTAAGACTTATTTAAGATCAGTTAGAGATTTCTTGTTTTGTTCAGAGTCAGACATAAATGAGATTTTATATGGTTGTTTCTCCTGAGATGAATTTGAGAAGTGGAAGAAAAGGCCTTTGCTCTCACCTTGGTATTAAAAGCAGCTTATTTGTGTCTAGGAGAAAAGACGGAAACAACTGAGATCTCATCTTGGATTTTGCTTTCCTATGGTAGAAGCCGTTGCAATGGTTAATATCCATAGAGCGCTTGCTGTTTACTCACGGAGCGCTTGTCTCCCTTTCTGTTTACCGGAGCAAAGACCAACCCCGCGGGGCCAAGCAACTACGTTGTTGTTTAAGGAACGTTCCCAAGACCAACATCTTTCCCAATACTAATCCGCATGTGTAGCTATCCACTTCGCAATAGCATTTGTTCGCTTGTCTTGCTTTTGTTTATCTACTTCTCCCACACGCTACATCCAACGTAGTCTGCCGAAGCTTCCCTCCACTGCTTGTGTGGGTGGGAAATTTGCTTTGACTGTATGTGTATTCAAAGCCAGTGAGCAACGCACTTTCAAAATAATAATAATAATAAAAACTGCTTACAGTGAGATAAAATAATTGTAATTAATTAATGCATTATCGCAAAAATAACGTGTTAACATGCCGAGGCCTAAATGTAAATCTTAAACTGTTAAAGTTTCATCACCAAGCATTAGGTAAAAGCAAAATGCTGGCATAGCACTGGGCTGTTTGTAGGTTAGCTGCATTCCAGTGCCGCTTCCCGCAAGCATTCCCCACTGGGTCTCCCCTGCTCCACCATTGAAAACTTCCTCTTTTTGGCAGTCCACCTCCTGTGCTACAGGCGTAAATACAGACACTCAGGCAGAGTCCGCTAATAGCATAGCTAGCTGCACGGCTAACTGAGCTAACTGAGCTAACTAACTAACGGCAGCTACAATAGCAGAAGTTGGCAGTTACTTTAGAAACAAGTAAAGTACCAAGAGTTTAGGCCGAGCAGAATTCCAGGGGTGCCAGTGTCACGGTTCTAGTGTGGTGTGTGTGTGTTTTGAGTGTTTCCTGTTTTAGTTTGTTGATGCCTGCCTCCGGTGTCGTTATTTTGTTTTACTTCCTGTGGCTATGGTCTTACTGGTTGTCTAGTGTTTTCACCTGTGTATGATTAGTTTCTCCCTCACCTGTATTTAAGTGGTTTGCTTCCTTCACTCAGTGCTGGTTCATTATTTGTCAGATTCATGTCTCTCGTGTGTTTCCACATTTTGGATTACCTGTTTTCATGTTTCATGTTTGGATGTTACCCTCCAAGGACTCCACTCATTTTCAGTTGCTTCTACCTGTGTGTGTATTTGGACTGCCACACTCTCAAAACTTGTAAGTTTCACCAATAAATCTCACCAACTGCATCTTTTCCATTTTCAGTGTCTGCGCTTGGGTCCAGACCCTGACAACTACTCGGAGTATCTAGGAGAAAACCACCTTAGTAGTGTTTTCCCTGTCATTTATGTTTATATTTACATTTATTTATATCTGTATTTACTAATTTATTTATTTTATTACTTACTGTACTTCATGGACATATTTATCTATGTATTTATTTAAAATAGAATTAAATGGCATTACATACAATATGAGCAATATACAATGGTGAGCCATGCACACTTTATTCCTTTACATAAAGTTCTGTTAGTTCAGGGTTTTTGCCCCTGCATCCTAAGCTTCGCTGTTTTTTAGAGATTATTATTGAACTTTAAATTAGTGACCTTCATAGGTTCTGGCAGTACATGGTGTTTTTTGGGGGGAAAGTTCTTCTGTGAGTCTTCCCCAGAGCTTAGGAAGCTTGTCTCATTCTGACAAAGTGATGGTTTATTCTTTATTCTGCATTTTATGAAATTATCTACATCATCTTACAGTAAACTCTCAAGTCCTTCAACCTAAAAAAACAATAAATATTTTTTTATCCATGCCTCCCAAGACGACACATATAAGCATTTCCTGTACCAATCCAGCGACCGGACTTTAACTATGGACATTAAACATGTGGTTACAGTTGTGAAACAGTCACAGTTTGCTTATAGGTTTTGGCAACAAAATTAGTTACAACTATTTATGTCAGCCTTCTTCCTTCTTTGCTATCCTTGTACAGCCACTAGAGGTTGCGGCCACTATAATCCTAAACATGGTTCGTAAAAACGTGCTGAACCTATTTGGTCTTTTTTCTGGGGAGGACAGGCTGGTACGTACGCCTAAATGTTTAAGATCAACAAAGTGACAACGAAAAAAGAAAATTATGAAATTGTGAGAATAAGAAAATGTTAAAGATTGTAAGTCAGTTGGGGTGGCAGCAGCTCAGTCCGTAAGAATTTTGCTTGGAAACTGGAAGATCGCCAGTTTGAGTCCAGCTCGGATCACAGATATGGAGTGTAGAGTGGTAACTGGAGAGGTGCCAGTTCCCCTTCTAGTTGCTGCTCAGGGCACCATACTGAGTGGCAGTCCCCTTGCTCTGACATCTCTCCTAGTGTTACACGTGTGTGTATACTAACATTGAATTTCCCCTTGTGGGATTAATAAAGTATGTTGTCTTCTTCTAATCAGTTCAATTCTGATACAGCTTGGAAATACTATAATCTTACTATGCTGCTGTAGGATATGTTTGTAATTTGGTTTAACTGATCCCTTAACTGTGAATATAATGCATTTTCCATGGATATAGTTTGTAATTCAGTTTGATATTCACATTTTATTTGTTCCTATTCATTCAAATTATTTGAGCTATACATAGTATGGTTTTGTAATACCTGCCAGTTCTATCTGGTACTAGTGCACCTGACATTGGAACCTGACTACTACCGGATTAACATTTCTGTTGCAACTGAAATGTGTATTTACAGAGTCTGATAAGGCCACAGAATGTGACAGTCGTGGAAGCGGAGAATTATGCAGACAGTGAGCTATAAGGACTGAAACGAGTATTAAAGCTGCATTACATTGTGTTCTGTTGGATTGAAAATAGTGTGACGACTAATGCAGGCAACCAGTTCAACATTTCAAAACACGCTTAGGGCTGACTTCCATCATCCATGTTTTGTTACAACCGTGAGCTGCTTAAAGAGACCTAAAGAAAGCAGAGCACCTCAGATTTCTAAAAATATGTGTTTGCTAGTGATCCAACTACAGAGCAAGACAGACATCTGAGGTCTGCCTCTGTGTGTAATGCAGCCCTACAACAGACTGCGCCTGCTCTGCTGACAAGAGGATATTAAATCTCAAATAGTCTCCTTTAGTAATAAGAAGAGAGCGTGCAGATGTGCCCATCTCTTCATGAAGTGTTTGAGTTGTTATGGAGGTCAGTGCAGTCTTAACAATGTTGTTTTCTAAATTGTGAGCAAAAAAAAGGCAGTCTGCTGTGCCTTAATGTGAGGCAGCTACAGAAATGTCAGACTAGACCTCTTTGCTAGTATTTTCTAGCAATATGTTGAAAATGATATGCTAAATGCAAATAAAAAATAGCGGCGATGGTTGGGGGTCAGTTATCTTTATCTGATGATGTAGGTACTAGTTCCTTTGCAGGTGTTACATTAAACATATGTGTTAAGCCCATAAAATATGATGAATCAGTACTTGGACCTACCTGGACTAGTGTCAGCATTAAAATACTATATACTTGCAGGTTAATACATCAAGAGACAATTTATTGTAATGAGAACTTCAACTTCAAGACTTAAAGCAGATTGTAAATACAACTTTTTTATTTATTTCTTATTTGTAAAAATGAATAGAGCAGTTATTACACTAAAGAAAAGACAGGGGAGAGAAAAGAAGAGAAGAAAAAAAGAGCAAAAGCATAACCAGAAACTGACTGGCAGATCTCCAATTATTGGCTGTGACATTGAAACATACTTTTAAAATGTACTCAGATTTGAAGCATTTAGGTGTCATAAAGTGTTTAATGATCACTTTTGAAGTAGTCCAGATTTGTCCCTGAGAGGCTTTTGACAGGCATCAGTATAATAAAGTCATGTGGGAAGATGAGCAATATGAAGGAAAAGCCAAAACCAATGTGTGTACATTTGGATATATGTAGGTATATGTCAAAAACAGGAAGCTGTAAATTGTAATTGTAAATCATGACAAACAAATTTTGACTCCACTAAAGTATTAATCTCTCATTATTTATGGTGTTCTTTTGTTTGAGATGAAGAGTTTGAACCTTTTCTGTGGCTTCTTACAGCATGGGACATATCATGTCTCAGCTGTGTTTATCATAAAGCTATATTGTCAGTAAAACAGTCCAAGCTGCTGAAAATTAACGAAGCTATGTCACCTAAGGCTTTCTCCCTTGCCGGAAACTCTGGTAATTACAATAATAGTCTGAGTGCTTGACACAAGAACTTACAGCACATTGTCACAAGTACTAGAAACTCTGCGTATACAGTATTTCGAAGATTTGTAAATATTTCATTTCACACCAGTGTTTTCATATTGTAAACTGATCAATAAATTTTTTGATGCTGACATATTTCCAAAAGCATGTATTCCATCTGCAAGAAAAAAACCCAACCTAAACAGAGGCTACTTTAATTTTTTTCTGGTCAGATAAATTACAGGTTGTAAACTCTAAATTCATGATGAATTATAGTTGTACAGCCGTGCCAGGGGTGTTTGGTAAAAATATGCCAAGGAAAATAACAATGTTATCCTTTAATGAGTCTTTCAAAATAAATTGCCTTGGCAAAACAAGAACCTCCCCTCTCTGGAACTGGCAATTTTGTCAGTACTTGAAAACCCTTGGCAGTGTGCTAGTGAGTGCTTGTTTTTGAAAGTAAACAACAGTTAATTAATACACAATGGCCTGAATCGCTGGTAGGAAATGACTCAACGATGACAGTGCCTTGAGTATTCTGTTCAATACAAAGGGCTTTATTGGCATGAAAGTTTCCAAAACAATGTTGTCAAAGCATCAAAATATAATTTGTCCAAATATTTTACAGCACACAATAACATAACAGCAATATGAATATTATTGCAACGTTAATATTGATATTATTTACATATAAATGTACTTCCTGATATCTATCTATGAATAATTTGTGGACACCAAGCCTGTTCTTGGTTAGGATCAGAATCAGCTTTATAGCCAGGCATGTGTACACATACCAGGAATTTGACTCTGGATTGTACATTGCTCACAATGTGCTTACTTATACAATAATACAATAATAAAATCAAACACAGGCCACAGTATAGAGAACACATGTATACGAAATATAAACAAAAACAAAGTAAACAGATTGAGGCAATAGTGCCTCAATCTGTGGATCAGCAGCTCCTTGGGCAGGTTGAGCTTCCTGAACAGGCGCAGCAAAGTACATCCTCAGCTGGACCTTCTTGATGATTGTTGTCCATGTTGCTCCCACTTTAGGTCCTGGGATATGGTGGGATAACTAGAAACCTGAAGGATTCAACAGTAGACTCAGGACACATTAGTTATCTAGTCGGCCATGTTCAGTAACACCTCACTAACACAGGCCTGAGGTGGAATGTAAATGTCGATGAGAACAAACAAGGAAAACTCTTGCGGTGAATAAAAAGGTTTGCAGTTTATGAATAAAATCTCTCAGAGAGGGCTGCATGATTTATTCAACACAAACATCTGTACACCAACCTTTGTTTATGTAGAGACAGACTCCGCCTCCCCTTGTTTTTTCTGTGAGCTCCGTTACGCGATCCGCACGAAGACATTAAACTGTCTGGGATGTGCTTGGTGAGCCAGGACTTGGTAAAACAGAGGGTAGCAGATCTGTAGAAGTCCGAGTTAGTTCTGTTGATCGGTTTCTGCTTTCTATCTCTGACAATAGAGAGATAATCTGCCAATTCATAACGTTCTAATCTTCTTTGACTTTTACTTTCTTCTTCATTGTTTACATTGTTATAATTTGGTTTACTCTAATTGGTATTTGTAATTCAGTGTTGTTGTGAGACTGGTCTGAGTGTGTCTGAGAAAGTGGCAGTCATTCCAACTCGCACTTTTCTGGGATCAGCTCTGGGATCAGGTTTGGAAGGTGTCTAGGGTGCTGGATATAAGGTGATTAAAACACTTTTTAACTTTTGAAGTTAAAATTGTAAATGTTTTATGATTAGCCTGCAGGAGAAGTTAAGGGTTGACGCGATTCTTTTTAAAACTGAAGGTCAAATGTTAACTTGTCAATTAATTCTGGTCAGTAAAAAATAGTTGTTATAGTTAATATCACTTTTTTATGACATGAAAGTATTTTTGATGACATTTATTCAATTAACTGACACTTTTATCCAACTGACTTACCATTGCTATATACAGGTGAAACTCGAAAAAATTGCATATTGTGCAAAAGTTCATTTATTTCAGTAATTCCACTTAAAAGGTGAAACTAATATGTTATATAGAATCATTACATGCAAAGTGAGATATTTCAAACCTTTATTTGTTATAATTTTGATGATTATGGCTTACAGCTTATGAAAACCCCAAATTCAAAATCTCAGAAAATTTGAATATTGTGAAAAGGTTCAGTATTGTAGGCTCAATCTCACTCTAATCAGCTAATTAATCCAAAACACCTGCAAAGGGTTCCTGAGCCTTTAATTGGTGTCTCAGTCTGGTTCAGCGGAATTCACAATCATTGGGAAGACTGCTGACCTGACAGTTGTGCAGAAAACCATCATTGACACCCTCCACAAGGAGGGAA
>JAPMOB010207395.1:0-11181 GCA_029875015.1 Lepomis gibbosus
TCACATCAAACTACTCTCCCCACTCACTGTGTGCATAGAAGCTGAATTATACAGTGTATAATGAATTAATTTGGCTTAAATAATTTCATGTTATATTATGCAATGATGCCCACTCACGGCCCACAAAGCAACCTTATGTATTGCTTTAACCTTAAAATAACAGCTTCAGAATCATTTTGATGTACACTGACTTGTAGAACGGCTTCTCTGTCATCGCCACAAGCTAGCTGCTGCGCTATGTAACATCGGAACCTCAGCAGGACAGCTACCGCGTAATGGCGTAACAACGGCGTAATGGTTTACGGTAGGGATTAACGATTTGGGGAATAAATCTAATTGTGATTTTTCTGCCAGATATTGCGATTATGATAAGATTTGTGATTTATTTTTTTTTTTTTAGCTAAAGTTCAATATTCACACCCGGTGTATTTTTGAAGCCACGTAAAGATGCGCACATAAATAATAACAATCATCTTTATTTGTAGATACTTTTCAAAAACAAGTTACAAAGTGCTTTAACAAGTGTAAAGACAATAATACAAAAACAATACAAGATAAAAGCAAGAAAACATTGAAAAGACTAAAATACACGTTTAAGATAAATATAAAATAAGTAAAATAGAATAAAATAAAAGGGATAAAATAAAGTCAAGCAAGAACTGAACATGAACTGGGCAGAAAGTCAGTCACAGAACGGCATAGAGAATCTGGTTGATTTTCAAACTAAAATACCCTGTGCAGACTCACGATCGTATATCAACAATAAACACAGTTAAGACATCAGCTCCCCTAAAAGCATGGTTTGTCATATTTTGGGGGGACTCTAAAATACTGACACCATGCTTTATTGCCTCTAATCTCTATATTTCTCTATTAGCATGGACCATGCGTGATATTCATCCAGCCAGAGGGAACGATCACCAACCGTACGCGTATTACGCATGGTCCATGCACTGCTGCAGCTGGGGGGTCTCCCCAGAGCCACACATCTTTCTAAATTCCTCCCTCTCACGGAGAAAAGAAAGGTCAGGTCGCAACACCGCTGTTGTGTCAAGCGTACTTGTAGCAATCTGATGATGATGATAATATTATTATTATTATTATAGGACAAACATGCCTGATACTTTAACAGTCAGCCTGCATGCTTGCAGCTATTCAGCAGTAAGAATCACAGTTTGAAAGAGAGAGATGACGAGCAAGTGACCGGAGAAGAGTAAATATCAAACTTCAGTGTTTCCCACAGGACAACTTGGCGGGCGGCAGAGAGGGGGGGGTATGTTAGCGGGGTATTTATTACTAATATTTCCTATTTCACCATTGTATTTGTACTTCATTCTCCACCTTATTATAGTGTTTACTCACTAATCCCTTCAGTTGTCTTTCCCCCACACTCAGCAACATCTCCTGCAAACACCTCTGCTCTCTCTCTCTCTCTCTCTTCCTGTTTGTTTCCTGTTTCCATGTTTTTCTAAAGTCGGCAAGAAGATACAGAACATATCTTCTAAATTTTCCCACACACAATTTACAGCAGCAGGTGCGCCGCATGTGCAGGAGGCGTGTTGCGTTTACTGTTGCTTTACCTGGATCCTGCTTGCAAAATATCCACCGTGGCCGCTTCTTGTAACGTCGGCTAATAGATGGTTACTGTAAAATGTTAAAATAGGTCGGCAGATATACGTGGGCTGCCCCAATAAAGTCTGTGTGGCTCGTTGGCGTGAACTAAAAGAGCTGAAAGGATGCAGGACAGATGACAAGATGGCCGTCTTGCTGCTGTTAATAACGTATTAACTGGTTTCAGATTCATTCGTTTTCACAGTCTGTTCACAGAGCACCTTCAACATCAATTCTACACACAAACTACACATATACAGACAATGTACACATATCTACACATCTAACTGGCTTGGTTGATTTGTTAGCAAACATGAAGACATAACTAACAACGAATGCACGTGTGCAGCTGTCCATATTTTTTAACCTCAGGGGCTTCAGATCTTTCACAATGTGGCTGTGAGCGAGGCTTGTACACGAACCGATTGGTCTGTCTCGTCAGTCAACACATCAATAGTCCAGGTCCCGATAAACGAAACCTGCCGAAGTGACACAAGCAACATTTGAGCATCACTTTTGGTCCCTGAACCCCGTGAGTAGTCAATCTAATCACATGAGGTTTCAGCAGTAATAACGCTGCAGATGCTGATCCAATAGAAGTTATATTTAAGTCTCTCTGAGCTCTCGGTGGTTTAATAATGATAGACAGACTTCTCAGTTTGAATGCTGCCTTCAGGTCATGTTTGTAAATGTCAGAGTGCACACGAGTGAGCGACGGTACAGGTGTAAACAGGAGGTCGAACATTGATTTCTTCTTTCTTCCTCCATAAACTCTTACTCCACAAATAGTAATCACCAGTAAACACGAGTCACACACTCTCCAGGGTGTGCAAACTTAATTTAATAATTAAACTGTAACGTTATATATGTTCTTGATAACAACACGCGGCTTCACATCCGGTCGATGCTGTAGCACAGCAGACTGTGAACACACAGCTTTATTTATCCAAACCTTCGAAGAACAAACTCGGCCAGTGAAATTAAACGTCCGGGGGGAGAAGAGCGTCAGGCGAGTGTTTGGTTGATGAAGTAGTTTTGGCAAGACATTAGTCCTGTTGTATTTTGGGACGCTGCCCTATATTTCCTCTTGTTGCGTTGCTGGTTTCCAGGTGTGGAGGAGTTTTATCCTCGTAAGCCAGAGACTGTTGCATCCACCAGAGTCTTTATCATCCTCGTTGTTGAGCCAGGTTCAGGTGTGAAAAAGGAGTTTCGGAGACTTCGGATGAAGACTCATCATAGCGTGGTTTATTGAGCCACAGCGCCAGCATGTGAACACATCGAATACCAACCCCAAACCTGATCCTATTATCTTTAACTGGCTTTAACCTAGAACAACAAATCTATCTGATGTTTAGACCTCAATGCTTCCTTAACCCCTTGAGTTGTACTTTATATGTGGAGCCAGTGAGTTCTTGTTTTTTGTAAGACTCAAACTTGTGAGATTCCCAGAGAACAACGATGTCTGCCAACCTGACACCTGAACTACTGTCGCTACCTTATCAGTCTAACTGTTGTCTCCCTAACAAGGACACTTACATGAGAGAAATAAAAGAGCTGGAAGGTCGATGTTACACCAGGAATCCACCGACGTTAGGCTACGTTAAGGCTGCGCCACGGTGTCCGTAGCCCGGCGTTGGCGTCCGATGGAAGCACCTCAGAAGCGTTTCAGCAGCAGAGTGTGCAGCCTGCCCCATGTTATTGTTATTAATTTTAAAAAAAAATCATCTGCTACCTTCTTCACGGCTCTCTGTGACCCCGTTTCATTCTCTTCAACTTCAGGCTGCATTTCCCACAGCGAGCATTTCAGAGTCAGAGCGTTTTGCCTGCCTGATTTAGCTGAATGTGATTTGGTGATCAATGTTTGCATTTTGTGCTTCTACTACAATTGGTGGTGAAATGGTTTCTTTTTGTGTCCATTTTAACTGTGTTTATTGTAGATTAACAATTGGGAGTCTCCACAGGGTGTTTTATTTTGAAAATTGACTGGATTTTCCCTGCCGTTCAGTCTAATGGTCTAAAAAGCATCGACTATAATGGCCGCGATTAGTTCTGGCAACCATGGCGCAGCCGTAACGCGCTGTAGCCGGAGTCAGTGGATTTTAGCCATTAGAACTGTATCAAGAATTTGTAGGACGGAAATGGCTAACTAAGTTTGAGTTATTTTAGAAACAGTGTCACCAGAGTTTGTCCATTACAGAGCGCTGACACGTTGATTTTTACACTGTCAAATTTCCCGCTCAGTGTGTATCTGGGTCACAAAAATGTTTTTAAAGACACAAATGTAATAGATCCATTAAAAAAAGATTGATTAATGTTAAATCACTGTAAACATTGATCATCCGTTTCAAGAAGTCAACGATCTGTCGGCTTATAATTTGTTAAGGTTTTTGGTAATAGTGATCAATTCATTGAATGACTTAATCGTAAAAAGCCTTCTGAAATTTCCAATTTACCAATTGTGTTTGGAAAATAAAGGCTACTAAATGAATGAATTAGGGAACTTTTAACAACACACATCACGTTTATTAATCTACAGTCAACGTTTCATAAATCAGGTGTATATGTTATTATCTCCCATCTATCCTGTTTTGTTTCGTGGATCAAGAAAAAGAACAACTACATTTTAAAATGCAGTATAAAATACATATTTTTTTTTGCTCATGGTGTTGAGTCAGGCAGATAGTTTCATGTATCAAGGTTTTTAGAAACTTCTGCCTTCACATCGACACAATGGTTCTAAATAGAAATTCCCCTTTGGTAATTCAAAGCTTTGAGCGCCATAAACTATATTTCATCCACCTCTATTGTTCTGGGGAAGAGCAAGACATCTCACAGAGATCAGAAATCTCAGGCAAATAAAATAATAAGAACTAACTGCAAGGCTGGATACTTGAAGTAAGTGGGAAATGTGTTTTTTGTGTTTTATTTTATTTAGGTGAACTGACAGTTTTTTATAAATGAAAGCCACTTTATGGAGACTAAATTGAAGGTTTTAACTTCCCTTTAGTTTACTCAAGGTGATGCTGTGTGTATATAAAGGACCTGACAACAAAGCCAAAATGCTTTTAACAAAAAAAAAACAACTTTGTTTAAACTCACTCCTCTGAAAGGTTTTGGAAAAAGTATAAAATGTGAACTTGGATGGAGTTTTTAAATGTTCCTGTCATTCAGTCCTGATACATGCGACTGCATATTCTGCAACCCAAGTGACGAATCACTTTCTGTCCCTGTGTGTTCAGATGAGATGAATAATCCTTTGTTACAGACTGTTCAACAGACTGATGCAAGAAAACTGAACGGAAGGAAAGTTTTATATATTGATTTATAGACAGTTTTCCTTGTAGTGCTTTTTCCCACGTCAGTATTGTAAGGAGTTGTCTATCTTGTGTTTATTTGCCGTCTTGCTGCTGTATCACGCGTACGCTGCCATGTTCGAGCAAAGGGTCACAATCGGGCCTCGTAGCTGAAGCACCTTGTCAAAACCCCAGACGTCGTGTTTCTGGTTTGTTTTGCAGTTGAGCGTCAAAAACGGCTGGTGTCCGAGTTCACCGGTGCAAAAAAGAAAAAGCTGTTCGCTAATATGTGAAGAGCCTCAATCTGATCCTTATGTGAGCTGGTGGTATTGTGTTTTTTTTAAGTGCCAGCATCCAAAAGAGAAATATGAGAATAACTAGACTTGGTATCTGAACTCGAGGTCACATGTTCAAGTTTCTTTTCAAATTCCTTATTTGTAAGTATGTTTTTAAAGCGTACATGCAGTGGAGAACGTTGAAAAGCTTTACAGAAGAATGTTGAGACTGTGCAAAAGCATGAGTTCATTGCAGAACGCAGCTGCACTGAGTTGTGGCATTTTTGTATTTGAAACATGGCCTTTGACAATCGAGAGATGGCATCTAAAGGGGAAAAACTGAAAAAGCTCTCGAATATAGTGACTCAATGGCTCAATCAGCAAGGCAGATACGTTCAGAGGTGACTGGGATCAAGTCACATCTCCACTTCTTCTAAAAGGCTGATTGAAAGCCAACAACAGTGTGTAAAGACTGAAAAACTGCTGCAGAGGTGTTTAAAACTGCAGCTCAGTCAGCTGATAACATGAAGTCTTTGGGTTTGAGTCCCATTTACAGCCTCGAACTCTGAGGAAGTTTTAAAACAAACAGACGGAAAAGCTCCAACAGAACGTCTTCTGTTGGAGCTGGTGAGTCAGTAACTGCTGCACAAAAAGACACTCCTAATGGAGAGCCTGTGATTTAAAGTGTTAATTATTTTGTATGAATTACATACCAATAAAGTTGGTGTTTCCCAAAGCTACTTAAATGTCGGTACAGAGGAAGAAAACAACACTATAGTGCAACAGCCGGCCATTTTAGAGAAAAGGAGAAATAAATTATACTTTGTTTTATTTTTGGAAATACGGGACACCAGAAACAAAACGGCTACCTTGCTGTACCCACAAAGTTTTGCTTGCATATTATAACGGATTTGCAGAATCTCAGTGTTAACATAACTTTGTGCGGTGTAAACCTGTTAGTGCAATTTATTCTCTCTTCCTACAAAACGCATTTTTCTAATTCTGTTATCACATAAAGAAACTTTTTAAATACTATAGAGGCAACCAGTTTTGGTAACGTGCTATTAAAATAAAGTGATGAAGATTGATTTAAAGGAGACCTATTATACTGCTTTTCCAGTCCTATATTGTATTTCTGTGGCTGTATGGCAGCTTTCTGTCTCAACAAGCTGTAGATGCTGCTGTCTCTTTAAGCCCCCCTCCCCCCTCTGAAAGGCCACTGTCTTCTGATTGGCCAAGACCTGAAGCATGTTACTAGGCTGTTGTTGCGGGGTAGAACAGGCAAACTGAGGTTGCCATGCCTTAGTCGTTAGTGTGGGAGCACATGACCATATATGGAACACCGGCTCCGTCCTGCTCCGTATTACATAGAACGGAGCTGTTGGTAGAAAAAGCAGTTGAAAACAGAGCTTTCAGAACAGGAGGAAACCTGAGGTTTTTGCTCACAGGGATTTCTTATAAATGCTTTGACCTCATTTTTTGAAACTTTGGCCATGTTTAACAAGAACATCCAACATTATAACATTGTAAATAACTCATAAAATATGGAAAAGCATAATAGGTCTCCTTTTCTGAAAACATGTCGGTACTCGTTTTTTGACAGTACTGTAGATAACGGGGATCCAACACATGGAAGATGGCAGCTACAGCGACGGTTCACCCACGGCTCTTAAAAAAGCCAAAACTTTAAAAGTTTTACAATTGACTGTTTTCACGGCTGTTACCTTTTTATAACTCTGTGTCAAAGCCTCAATTTCTTTTAGTTTATGATTTGTTGGAGAGATAAATAAGGCAGATGTATCAGTTTTGATCACCTCAAAATCCCCAAAGATGCAGCTGAGAGCGCCAAGAACCAAATACCCGTCCAATGTGCCTGTCACTGTAGGCGAGGAGTTAGGGGCCGTCTTAAAAGTGCAATAAGATCCATTTCAATCGTCTGTAACTTTTTTAGTTTTTCACCGTGAAAATCAAACCACTGCCAGTGTAGATAGTGACCATCCTTAAACATTTCACACTTGAGTTTGTGAGGAAAAAAAGTTAAGAAAATGAACTGATTAATTATGCACATTGCATGGTTTTAATTTCAATAGCTTGCTTATTTATGAATAGATTGTTCCCTCCTGCATATTTAACTTACTTTGATTCTTTCAGCCCTGCAATCAACCTGGCTGCAGCAGCTGGTGTGAGCGATTTGTCTCGTCTGACGTCCTCCATGTGTTTCTGCTGTTCTCTGCGTATGTGTTTGTCAGTAGACGATTTCATTTCATGTTGGATTACAATACTGCACGATCCCCCCGCTCTTGCTAAGAAGATCCGGATCATTTAGTGTTATTTTTGTAGGGTTAGGATTCAAATGTGAGACGTTGGTGTCTCGCACGTCTGCTGAGTCTTGTGAACAAGGAACTGAGTTTGCTGACGTGTGACGACGTTTTGCAGGAAACGGCGACGGTGGGTCAAATTTGCGGCATTTAGTAAAAATTGCGTTAATGGTTTGCGATCGTGAAATCCTGGAGGGAGTCTGATATGTTGACTACAATCCATCTGTCTCAGATATCCTGTCAACTTTTACACCTGTTAGTTGTTCTTTGTAATCTTCAAATGTTTTTATTAAAGGAGTTGATGTTGAAGCGCGTGGGGTTTTGTGTTTTTTACCGCGGTATCAAATTTGGTTTTGAGAATCGTGGAATTTTACTGATTTTGGTACAGACTACTAAATTTCTTGACACAACCCAATTAACTCCCAGTATCTCTTGTCACATCAACCTTTCTCGAAGGTGTCTCATAGTCTCACTGGTACCTGAACCAACCACAGGCAAGACAATCCCAGTGCAGATCCTTGCATTTTGTTGCTGTTTCATGGTCTGAACGCCTAAGAATCACTAAGAAGACTGTCTTTCGGGACTTTATCAACATCTGAGTGACTGAATCGTGTTTGTTTCCTCAGCAGATCCCTAATGGAGGAATCACAATACCTCAGGATACACCTGGAGCATAAGCTGATGCTGGAAACATGGACGTCTGGGTCTGCTGCTGTTTCGACCGAGGGTAAGAGATGGATGGGTGAATGCAGAAAGAGATGTAGTCCTCACACTGAGTTTCCAGTAGTTTAATAAGGCAGCGGCTCCTCGTTTTCATCAAGCAAAAATTTACAGCAACCAGTGTGCAGACTACCTGTCTTTCTACGTTGTATGCCGGCCGTGTCCCTCCCCAGCACCCACCTGGGGTTGGATGGACGTGCCAAGTTGTTTTGAGCAGAAACTTTCAGTCAGTGAGAAAAAAATAAAGAAAATCACACTTAAAAAAAAAACTAAAATCTGTTTTTTTGTCAAGAGTTTCTTTCTCTTTGCTGTCTGCAGCATTTTCATGTATTTATTGGAGCTTCACCGGCAGCTCACCTGATTCAGCTGTAATGCCGTATTGATCAGATCATTGTCAAAGCTGCGATAAAGACTTGGTAATATCGATCGCTGAACCGGTTGCTAGTGAAGATGTTTTTATGATTCATCAGCGTGTTTCAGCTTGAATCCTTCAGTGTGTAACAGTGCGTGTGTGTTTTTCAGGGTGTTTTTGATCAGCTGTCTTCTTTAAAAAAAAAAAAAATGTGCGAGAATATACGTTTCTTTGAAATCACAATCAAAACAGTCCGTCGTTCATAAAGACTATCAGAAAGTAAAGATTTAACTCACAAAACTGTCAACTTGATCTTTTAATTCTAGTCTCTTTGGTATCACAGCTGTGTTCAGGGGCAGTGTTTAATCAATCTCCTCTAATGTGTTGTATTAGCTGTACTGGTGTATTAACCCCACACATTAAATAACCCACCACAGTAATAACGTCTTGTCCCCCGTCAGGGATCAAACTTGTGAGGAGCGCTGCTGATGGTGCAGCCGACCGTTTATCCTGCTGAGCGTTCAGAAGCTCTGCCCCTCTTCTTCTGTGGTAAGACAATAATAAAGTAGAGCATCTTACATGGGTGGGTTTTTTATTTCTTGATGTGTCCCAAGTGTCTTTTTTTTTTTTCCTCTGAAGCATTCTCCGTTTGTTTTTAAACATCCACATATCACCACGATAGAGTAAGAAGACAAACATCCGCAGTTTTATTTTCTGTTACTTTCATCAGCTTCTTCTTTATCGTCGGCACTCACTTAGTTTAATAGTATAGTAGCAGCAAAAATAAAATGCATTTGGACACCAAATATCATGGTTTGATTTTGTAAGTCAGTTAACGGGTCAGTTAAGTAACGTTACGCAGGGCCACTCATAGACAACACAGCCCTCCTGGGCCAGTTTCTGGCCCTCCATACACCTCAATCACCCCCTTACTCTGTCTTTTCTGTTAAATATCTTAAACCTACCTTTACCGTTTAAAACTGACTCTACAGGGATCCCAGGGCGTTACAAACTGACACCGATGGGTCTTGATCATGTGTCCAAATCCAGCCAAATTACAAAAACTCTAAGAGCCAGGAAAGGCAACACTGCTGTCTTATAATCTTCACATGCGGCATCGGCCTTTGGTTCACGTTATAGCTTACGTCAAGAAATAATCTGTGCCATTTCTTATGTGTTTCATTATGTTTTTAGTTGTCATTATTTTCACTAAACATATGTTTCTGTACGCACACACTGAAATTAAAATGGTGGAAAATCTCTTCAGGTAGACCACCAGATCTATCTTGATCCAGAATTGAAGGTGGATTTAGGGCTAATTTATACTTCTGTATCGACTCTACACTGTAGCCACGTAGACTCTCCACAAATGTAACAACACATTGCGCCCGTGCAAACTGCTAGAACTGTGATTGTTCGGCTTGGTTCTCCTCTGACGCCTTGTCATTTCTGTTTTATTAATTTCACAAAAAGTAACTGTTCAACATCGATCAGTTTCAATGGCGACTGAAACTGAGCGGATTTTATTGGAGTTGGTCCAATATAATCCGCTCAGTTTCATTCGCCATTGTTTGTAGAAGCCTACACTAACAAAGAAGATGAAACTCAAGGAACATAGAAACCCCACCGCCAACTAACGCTGTAGCTGCAGAGCGATGCAAACACCAAAATACTAGTATAAGTTTTAAATATTCTCTGCTGAAATTTATGAAAGAGACAAAATGGGACAATGTCTGATGTGGATTTAATTTTTTAGAAACTGATATAATTTGGATCTCCGTTTGCTTCCTCTGTGGTGGCTGCAAATCATTTGAGCATGGAAGTAAATTCTTGACCTTTTGAAATATGGGTAAAGGTCCATTTATTTTTCCAGAGCTTTCAACCACATGTCACTGTTTTTATCCGCAGATGGAGGAGGAGACAATTTCTCCACGATAACTCAGCAAACCCCATCCACTGACAAGGAGAAAAAAGCTACGAGTGGACCTTGAGGTAAGATAGTTTTGTTAAAGGAAGTAAATTATTTCAATGACTGAAAAAGAGCCTACACTGCGGAGCTGGATTTGTCTGTCGGCCTGTAAAAACAAAAATATAACACTGATAAGAGCCATGTGACAAAAGATTCATGACACAAATTAAATCTAAATCGAAACCAGGACATAAAAAAACACAAAGTAGTTACACATTAACAAAGAAAAATTTGTTATAATAGAACCTAAATGTCACAATTTACAAACATCAACACATTACAGAGACCAACTAAATGTACTCAGTTAAATGCTTTAAAACGGCTGTAATCTGTATTTTTATTATAACGTATGAAATGACGAGGTGAAAATTGTGTTGGGGGTCTCCAGACAGTTATCAGCTGATGTAAAGTTTAATCTTGACGAATTTCAGTTAAATAAATATCTGTATAAAAGTCTCTATCACGGAACGAGTAACAAAATATTGCAATATTTTAGTGGTGGGCCGTTATCGGCGTTAATGTGCTGTGTTAACTTAAGACTCTTATCGGGCGATAACAAAATTTTGCCGTTAATCTATTCTCAAAGTTGGGTTGGGAGCTGGGTCTATACTACGCAAGCTATGATGACTTTCACCTTGATATT
>JAPMOB010207399.1:0-63485 GCA_029875015.1 Lepomis gibbosus
TGGGCTCTCTAGTCAGTGGAAAAACAAACAGGTTCTGAGAAGGTTCGCAAGTTGAACCAACTTTGAACCAGCACCAGTTTCGAACCAGTTCTTTTTTGGTGGAAAAGAGGTAAGAGTGTCCTTGATACTGGATTGCTCCTGAAGGCTGTGGCATTGGTATGTGTGTGAATGACTAGTTAAGCAGTTGGCACCTTGATAGCCTCTGCCATCAGTATATCAATGGGGTGAATGTGAGCTTTGAGTGGTTGGAAAACTAGACAGGTGCTATTCTACAACAGTTTAGTCAACTGTTTAGACTCCCTTGCTTGCTAATTAGTTGTTCACACACCCTCCATCGCAATACCTAGTGTTGTATCCTTTAATCAGAATTTGTATTAGAAATTTATTGAGCTACTTCATATCTTTATACATTCCCTCTGGCAAACACAGACACAGCCCATGGGGTACAAGTACCCCTTCATGGGATTCATTATATTAGAGAATATGTTTCAAGTATTTCTGTGAAATCATCATTATAGCCTAAGAAAACCCTCGATTCAGCCCTATTGCGGACAAACACATGGTGAGGAGGAGAGAGAAGCAAGTGGGGGAGTAAGAATAGTGTGAGCACCAATATGGCTGAGTGCTGAGTTTGGGAGCCATTAGGCAGAAGGTAATTAATACCTGTCACCGCAGTGCTCTGTTCGCTGCCTTTATTCTGTTTCAGACCAATTAAAATATGACACTCCTCCGGTGGAGAACGTCTTGTTAAAATTAAGCGCCTGAGACACACAGACACCTTTGATAAACACATCCAGTGCTACAATTGGCTTTGGCAGCAACGGCATGGTGTATAGATAGATAGGGAGGGAGAGAGAAACATGGCTGTGTGTACGTGTTGTGTCACTTCCAGTAGGAGATGTGAGCTGTTAGATCTGATTAAAAGTGTGTTTCCTTTCTTGTAAGTTTCACTCTCAAACACACATATATATACACACACACACACACACACACACAGGAGACTGGCGTGATGTTATGAGACGTTTATGAGCCAAGAGATACTGACCATTGAAGACAAGACTGCCAACGATTTGCAGCTTGGACAGCAAGGACAGACGAATGGTAAGCAAAACAGACGAGCCAGGGGAGAAGGGAAAAAATGGAGGAGAGAGAGCAGCTTTGAATATAAAAAAGCAGGTGGTATTACAAAAAAAGCTTAGGAGCAAAGGAAAATATGAAGAAGAGAGCCTGATAGGAAGGAAAACAAAGGAGGGAAGAGTGCTGGGGAAGAGAGAAGTGAAATATGGAGGGTTTTTTAAAGAGTTGAGTTGAAAGGAACTCAAGAAGACAGATTAGACGGACAGAAGAGAGGGGAAAATGGAGAGAGGTGGAGTGATGGATGCAGGCAGGGGACCAGTAGCTCTCTGCCAACATCTCCATGCATCCTTCCAGACATCACACTGCGCTGCCATCTGCCCCCCTGCCACACACACACACACACACACACACACACACACACACACACACACGATATGTGAAATCATTAGCGTCTCCTGACACTGAATAAATATCAGGGGATGAAATCTGTCTGTGGAGAAATCACCTGCGGGGAAATATGATTGGATGAGATCACGACCTAACTGGAACGTAATTTGCATGTCATCTAAATGGGATCTGCCCCCAATGCTCAGGAGGTCAAAAGGCGTCCGATTAGTCGGATGGGACAACTCGATCCCTGATTGGCTGAAAGGAGCAATAATGGCAAGTAAACTGCTGCTTAGGGGCTGCTCCCTCTGTGAGCTGCAGGACTGCCCTCTTCTGGCTGCTTTACAAATCTCCACAGTTTGATAAACACACGACACAACCAAGACATACAACATTTAAAGACAGGCAAAATCTGGCTAGTAGTTTTTTTTAATCACATTAGAGCTGAGGAATAAAAATAAACACAAAGCATGAGATTGCAGCACACAGAGTGTCTCGGTTAACCACATACAGAGTCTTATTTATACATATATTTATATAATAGAATTATTTCTCCCACTTGTACAGCCTCTGATTGTAACACAGAAATATACCAACATTCCTTGGATGAGAGAGAGAAATGAGCGAAAGAAAAAACTCAACAGTCATCTACATTAGAAAACCTACGCGCCATTCCTTTTTATAGGTTTATACATCAGCGAGGCATCAGTATTCATTACAAAAATAGGAATATAGATATAGAAGCACTGGGGGTTGATTGAGTGGGTGGAGGAGTGACGATGTGTCTGTGCCCTCCCATCAGTGGCATCCGCCCACCCATCACAGACACCCAAACCAAGGAAACATCCTAGGATTCTGTGCACCTTAATGAGTGTTTTACAGCAGTCCAGCCCAGACAAAGTCAGTTATCAATGAAAACCAGTTAGGGTTTAAATTAAATCATTAGAAAATGAGTAAATAACCTTACAGGCAAAGGGGGGTGTTAGTGCAATGATAGAAGTTGAGATAGTTTCGAAAAATCGCAGTCAGAACCCAGAAAAACATGATCTAGTATCGAAAAAGGGACGGGGGAGATGAAAGGAGAAATGAATAAGAAGTGGCAAAATAATGAAGAAATAAGTGCAAAGCAGCTCTGAGGTCACCCTTCAATTGGGTTTCTAGAGCTGCTGTTAGTGAAAGAAAACAAAAGATGAGAAGGGAGGGGGCTAATGGAGATTAAATTTTATTGCTGGGTTTTTTTATTTGGTGTTAACTGGTGAGAGGAGGAAGGAGGGGATGAAGAGGCGAGTTATTGCTGAGGGTAGTAGGGCTGCTGCTGAGGGGGTTGCTGAGGGTAGCCATGGTAGGGCTGTCCAGCAGGAGGGGCTCCTGGGTAGCCTCCCTGTCCTGGAGATGGCTGGTAGGGCATGTAGGGCATGTTGGGCATGTTATACTGGCTGTAAGCATAAGGATTGTAGCCTATAGGCATCTGGAAGTACCTGTATGGACACCACAACAGAGAAAACAAATGTTAGATTTAACCAAATTTAACAGTTCAACAGAATAGTTTGACATTTCAGCAACAGGTTAACTTAGCTGAGCTATTTGCCAGGAAATGCTAAGCTAACAGGATGTTGGCTCCAGCTATAAAAAAATCTTTCTATCTATCTATTATATCTACTATTCCTTTAATTTATTAAGTTATTTCTAGCCACAACACGTAACCGAGCAGATCCAGTAATCCAGTACAGAGACATATCGTTTCAGAACAATTCAAGGGGTAATTGATTTAGATTGGATGACATGCTTTTACGGTCATCATTCTAAGGAGGAGGATGAAATCATGTTCACTCTATTCTGACATCAACATATTAAATTATGTGAATCAATTTGTACCCAGAAATCAGGATGTTGAGATAAGAAACTCACCCTGGATAGCCCTGGTAGGTAGGGTAAGGTGGTCCCTGGGCCTGGGATGCTGGGGCCACAGGTGGTGGGTTGGTGTTAGGAGGACCAGTGGGTGGTGCATTGGAGGGAGCGGTGGAGGCTGCTTGAGGGGTGAAGCTCGGTGGAGGAGGCCTGGCTGGGGGCTGGGGCTTTGCCTCGGGCTGCTGCTGGGCTTGTTGAGGCTGCTAGGCGTAGAGAGAGAGAAGAAGGATAGATCAATATATAACCATGAGCTTCACCTCTGCTGATGTGGTAATTAATATTTGGCTTTGTGAACGGCTGCTTACAAAGACGGTCCTAGGTGCAGGGGTTGGGCCGGCAGCGGGGGCAGCTGGGTTGCTCTGATAGGCAGGAACGTTGAAGGATGGAGCACTGGGCTCTCGGGCAATGCTCTGCTGCAGCTCCCTGAAACAAGAATTCAAACAGTGACTGTGCTGTAATGTTTCCTTCATATTCATGCATTAATCATCCCTAATAATCCCTAACCCATTGGCACAGATTACATATCAAATATGTAAAAAAACAAACATTGTTATACAGTAACACCCTCTGAAGATAACTACACACTGGAAACAAATGCATATAATAAACACTACTGATTGGCCTACCTTTACCTCCTAGCCAGTTCATGAGTGTCACACAAACCAATCAAACAGACAAAAACGAGCGAAGTACATACTTGAGTAGTTCATCCCGCTCTGTCTTGCGAGCGAAAACAATGTCGCTGCATTTGTTCTGGAACTTGAGTAGGATTTCTGTCAAGTCGTTGTAGAACTGAGGACGGAGAAACAAAAGGGGACAAAAATAAATCACCTGACTTGCAAACCACCTTGACGCACAAAAATAAAAACCCCAAAACAAATAAAAGGAGAAAGTTTCTGCCAAGATATGCATTACTGCAGCAAAGTTCATCCACACTGAAGCACGTGTGTTCTGGTGCTTTGTGCTGAGTGAGTACCTTGGTGCCTTCGCGCAGGTTGCTGCTGATCTCAACGTAGCTGTCATGGGCTGAAGCCAGCTTCTTCAGGACCTCCTCCCTCTGGTTGGCCTCCGTGTTGGACTGCTTCAGGCTGCTGAACTCCTGGTGGGAAGTCTGGAAGAAGGTTGAAAAGGTTAAGTCATTTAGGTTAACGTAAGTACATATATGCACAGTAAACTATAAATTATTTCTTTATACACAAAGACACTAACTTTATCTGCACCTGTGTGATCTGCTTGCCTGTGTTTTTATGCTTGTGATATGTTTCATTGATTCCACTAATGAAATTCACATTTTATTTGCTCTACTTCAGAAGGTCAAAATGTCATTATTCTCTTTACGCTAATAGGGTAGAGAACTGCTGACACATGACTGATAAAAAAAAATGGTCTCTTTAACGGCTAGGCTACCTTGCTGCTCAATTAATATCTAATCTAAACCTCTGTATGTGTGTTGGTATACCTGAACTTGTCCCAGCAACTGTTCTTGCGTGCGGAGGCTGTCCTGTACCCTCTGGTTGTAGGCGCCGTACAACTGGTCGAGCTGGGAGAGTGACAGCTGCTCCTCATTGATGGCGCCGTCCTGGGCGAGCGCCGTCAGGAAGGCAGTGGACATGTCAAAGGTCACAGCCTTGATCTCTCCCTCCATGGTCTCCCTCTCTTTCTTCACCTCATCCAGCTGGGCAAGCTGGGAGCGCAGCACGTTCACCACCTGGATGAAGATGGAGAAGACGGACACAGTGAGTGAACAGAGCGGTAAGGCTGTGGAGTTGGACATATATCACTTTCAGTGCTCTCTTACATCAGCCCCTGACACCTTGGCCTTTTAAAGACTGCGATATACTGTTTTTTCTCTTAAGTATGAACAGTAAAGCTGTGGAGAGACATTCACTTCCTCGCTCTTTCCCAGTTCTGCTTGCTTAGTTATTTAAGGTCCCAAGTGACACACACATGCAAAGTCAGCAAACAAAATGAAAAATGGAGCTACTGTGGGGAGGAGGGACAGGGCCATAAAGCACACCATGTCCACTGGGTGTTTCTGTACAGCAGGAGTCTGTTTATGTGGCACACAAAATAACTTGGGATGAGGTGACACACCCTTAGCTCAAAAACTAACTATAACAATAAAAGTAAAGTTTTACATTATCTGGCTATACAAACAGACATAAAGACATCAGTACAGGCGGACACACCTCGCTGCCCTGCAGTGTCCTGGTTGGGTTAGCGGAGGGAATGGCAGCATTGAGCTCATTCTCCGATTTACACAGCAGGGTGATCATTTCACAGTGGGTGTTGTAGCGGTCCTTCACGACCTGGTCCGCCTGGACGGCCTTGTCCAAGATGTTGCGGAAGTTAGCTCCCTCTGGGGGAGAGAAGGAGGAAGGAAAGAGGAGAAGACAAGGAGCATTGTCAACATCATGAACAAACAAGAATGGCAAAAAGTAAACGAGAAGGATATGTTTTCAATGAGAGAGAGAGAGAAAGAGAGAGAGTGTGTGTGTATGTGAGTGCGCACCTGCACGAAGGGGCTTGTAAAGGTCTCCAGAGGGGGTTCTGTTCCAACGCTGGTTGAACTTGGTTCTCAGTTCATTGTCTGTGGTCTCTTCATCATCCAGCATCTTCAGAGACTGAATACAACATGACAGACACACACACACACACATTAGATCAGATTACACCTTTATTATTAATTAGTCATTTGGGCTTTGTGCAAGTATTACCTGACTTCTGCAAATAATTACTTAAAAACTTACTAGTCTTCTTTCTTCTATTTGATAGTCCAGAAACATTATAACAATAATTCAATTATAAAAATTGTTGACGATTTTCTGCACTACTTTCATGTGTTTCAATAAAAGTAAAAGGTTTAAAGTTTTGATTTCAAGTAAATAATATAAATAATATTAAGTCTGATTTTTGGCTTTTAATTTTCAGTAATGGCTCTTTACAACCCAACAGACTCCTTTTTGGGGGAAATTAGGACATTTTGGTGTGGACTTTTCAACTGCCAACAAACTTGGAAGCAGTTTGTGTTTTATGTTTTAACTCCCGTCTGTTTATTTGTTTGTCAGCAAGATGTCTAAAAAACGTGTTGGCTGAAGCTGGTGGACAGACAGTCCTTGGCCCAAAGATCAGTGGATTAGATTTCAGTGATGATCCTGATCTGGGATTTCCGCCATTAGGACCGATTATGAGTTTTTAGTATTCATTAGTTCTGGTAGCGGTGGTAGAAAAGTCCAAGTCAGCTGCTAAACAGCATTTCATTCATATGCTATTTTATCAAGAAAGCAAAGCCATATGACAAATAAGCTGTTACAAAGTCTGAACTTCTAAAAGCGCCTTCTTTACTTTTTTTCTCCTTTACTTTTTAAATTAATCTATGGTTATGGTTAGCAGTAAGATGAGAAGGTAAATCACTGGGATCTACGCAGCACAGTTAAACATGCATAATTCAGTGTGTTTCTCTGTGCCTGACCTCGTCCAGGATCTCTCTGTTGCGGGTCAGAAGCTCAGGCAGGTCTTTGATTAGCTGCTCGATGCTCTGCAGGCCTCCCTGCTGCACGATGGATCGCGCTTTCTCAGCAATGGATTGTGGGATAGAGTCCCCTGACAGATCCTCCAGAGCAGCTGGCAGGTTTAGGGACGCCAACACCCTGATGGACAGTTTCACATCATCATATCAGTTTTAGGGTCTCTAAATTTCAACCTGTGTCCTCCTGCCACCATTAAAGTCTTACTGACCATTTTAGTATTTAAATAAGTTATAAAACTATTTTTAATTCAAAAGAAAACAAATGAAAGTGCATTGCACCTTCTCTTTGGACAAAATTCTCTAATTGTCAAGTATTAGCATCATCAAATAGAGTGGTACAAATACATTAGTGTTATTTAGGGCACTACACTAAAAACAAAAGTAAATTCATTGACGTATTAATGGACCTACACCATTATGTCATGAATTTTTAATAAATCCATCTATTGCATGGAGACACAATCACTCATAGACATGTTTCATGGGAAGACAATTTAACATGCAGGGTCAGTGATGTGTACAAGCAGAGCAATGTAGGGTCATATAAACACAGGACAGTGTACCCGTTGCAGAGATTGGTGGCCTCCCTCATCGTTCCCACCAGTCTGTTTACAGTCTCAGCCTTCCTCTGGTTGTAAATGCTCATGGAGTGCTGCACCGCCATGGGGACCATCTTCTCAAACAAGTCTGAAGAGAGTGGAACAACATACACAACTGATTAAAATGCCAGAGAGTGTTGTGGGCTATTTAAAAGATCCCATCCTTCTCTCTACACAATGGGTTTAAATGGGATCTGTCTTTGAACAACATCCGGGTACAAAAAAACGATGATGATTTTCATCACAACGCTAAATAAGAAGATAAATCAGCTTAAATCATGGCAGAAACAACAACATGCAAACAAGTTATGTTGTAATGTTGCATACCACTGGCCAGCCTGCAAGCCACAACTGGCCCGCCAGCAATAATATCTGGCCTGTGGCCAGTTTGCTTTGATAGCAGAAAAATTAAAAAAATTAAAAAATTGATAGCAGCTAGTGCTGAAATAGATGAACTCAGTCCTGACAGCAACAGTTACTCACATAATCACTTCCTCTTAAGTGATTGTGCCTACAAAATAAAAGCGCGAGAACATTTTTTGCAGCAATAATTCATGTTGTTTATTGACAGCTTTTACTTTGAAAAGTTCTGAAGGACATTCAAAAAACATGTGATTGGATTCCACTGAATTTCCTCAGGGAAATGAAAATAAGCGTCCATAGGTTTATGAATGATGATCAAACGCTGGGACTCGTGTGGACAACACACTGCAGCACATGCTTTATTCTGAGCATGTGCAAAAGTGTCCTTATAATCAATTTGTTTTCCAAGGGAGAAAAAAAAAGTCTGCAGGATGTTGGGATTGATCATACAACTCTCCTAACGAGAGTCCCGCACTCTACCGACTGAGCTAAAAGTGCTCATGAGTATCAAAAGGTTTGAGGTAATTTGGATGTTCTGGCCCGCCATGTAACGGCTTGACAAAAATTTGGCCTGATGACAGACTTATTTGCTGATCCCTGTTGTATCTGTTAATGTAAGAAGGTCTGAAAATCTTGCTCAAGCATTAGAAGCTGTGTTTGATATCTTCAATTATTTAGAGGTAAATGAGAATAACAATTCTTTCATGTCTCTTATCAATCTGCCTACCAGCACTGCTAAAGCTCACTAATACAGTTGTTATATCTTGTTTGTTAAAGCCATACAAAATGTGGCAGTAATTTACTAAATTCTCACCATGAGGTTAGCAGCAGGCAACAAGCAGAGACATCTATCTCTTAACTGAATAAACCAGTTTCACAGAAAGTCAAACTATGTTTAAAGTTTATGATGCTAATTGGATCACACTGACAAGGAATTTGACACAGCGTTTTATCTGGCAAAACACTTTCCTTTGTCTCTACTACTCAGACGTAGATACTTAGTTTTATGTCACTCTGTAGAGTTTGTGTATCTCACCTGTGAATTTCTGGCTGAGTGGAGGAGTGATGGAGGTGGCTTTGACCAGTGCTGCCTTGCCGATGTGCTCCAGATCCTTGACCTCAGGCACACGGTCGTGGTAGATGAAGTCATTGTCTTTTTTGGCTGCGGTGAGGGCTCGGTTGATCTTCTCCGTCAGGTCCTTAACGCTCACATATTCGTCGTAGCGGGACGCCACCGTCTTCACCAGCTCTGCTGCATGCTGGAGGGATAAACAGACCAAAGGAGAGAAGATGGAAATGCTTTTCTTAAATGTGCTTTCTGGTTTTGATGTGCAACTTCATCATTTAATATCTGTCCATCTTTTAAAGATTGCATAAGACATTAGAAACAATATATGAGTAGCCACACTATTAACGCTATCTGAATTACTGAGAGTACCTGACACTGGGAGAAAACCTTAAAGTCATGTGAAAGCTGTGTACCTGCAGGCGAGCGATCTCCTCTCCAAATCGCTTCTTCTGTTTGGCCAGGATGCTCTGGTGCAGCTCAGCGTTGGCCTGCAAGATGCAGTGCTTGGCTGCCAGCACAGGCAGAACTTCCTGAAAATAAAAATACTGACCAGGGAGAGGCAACCACAGAGCAACACACAGGCACGCAAACAGATAAATGAACACGCACACACGATGGCAAGGCAAACCACAAAATGGCAGACGCACACCAGCATGGTCAAATCACAAATGACATCACAGAAGCCAATCACATACAGGCATAAGCAGTCAGAGGTGTGCAAACACAACACAAGCGCGCGCACACACATCCAATGCCAACGCCGCGGCCACGACCACGGGGGGGTGCAGAAAGAAAGGAAGACAACGAGAGAGAAAACAGAACAGGCCATGAGTGTTTAACCTTTCAGCAAAAGCTGCTATACCTTCATCAAGCATCCCATAGGCATGTGTGTGTGCTTGTGTGTGTGTATGTATGTATCTATGTGTCAACTGTGACCGTGCATGTGTAGGTTTGTTTTCACACATTCAGGGAGAACACAGCTTATAAGCTTTAGCTCACTTTAGCATCACAAGAAAGGTTTTAGGGATCAATCAATATATACTAAAGCTCAAATTGGTATGACTTTGATTGTTTTATATGGATTAGGATATACCAATGGATTAGTAATACTAATTATTTTTGATATCAGTTAATCTGTTAATTATTCTACAATTTCCAAGAGCGGGAAATTGAGATTTTGTCTCGCCTTGTTTGACAAAACAGTCCAATACCCAAAGTTATTCAAGTCACAATGATTGAAAAAAGCTGAATCGCCTATTTATTATGTCAATTAATTTTCTGTTGACTGACTAATCAATTAATTCACTGATCATTTCATGTCTAATATGGATACATGGAAAAATGTGTATTTTAACGTATAAGTACTTTATAGTTTACAGTGGGAGAGAACTGCAGCCTTTCCAATGTTATTTTGTCATCTAGTTAGTTACTGGCACACCGTTTGTAATTCAAAATATCAGTTTAAATCATTAAGACATAGCATTTTGATCAAGTGTTAGGTCAAATGTATTGACCATATTCTACATCACCTCTTAAACTTCACCTGGGCACTGATAGGTACAACTATTTAGTAACATCTCAACACTAAGTAAGAAATGTTTGTGTTGTCCAACCCGTTTTAATTAAATGCAAAAATCTCCATTTAGTTAAACACAGCATGACTAGGCTCATTTTGAACAGCTGGTGTAAGTACTTTGATGTAATTAACCTCAAAATATAAAATCTGTGGCGTGAAGTAGTGTGTGTGTATGTTTGTGTGTTTCAGTGTTTGACAGGCAGTAAGTACTTCAGACGCCCATGATTAGATGATAAGAAACCAATCAGGATGAAAACAAGTCAAACTGAAGCTTAGTAGTAACCAACCAAATCAGAGCGAAAACAGGATGGAAACGGACCAATGAGAGAGATTGCATGTGGACAGTCCCCCGACCTGAGTACAACTCTTAAAGTCTTATATTCCAGAAATACACACATACAAAACGAGATGCACAATCAGACAGAAAAAACACACTCCAAAGCATACAGAATCCAAACTCTGTACGCATCTCACCACACTGAACACATGGCTGACTGTGAATGTGTTTGTTACTGCCTTTTTTAGGGTTTTTGTGCAACTCTGTGTTTGTGTTTCCTTCACATACCTTGGGAAGGTTGTCTTTGTACTGGCACTGCTTGAAGGCATCGCCATAGAAATCTGCTGCCTGATTGGCCAGCTTTGCAATGACAGCATCTTTCATCTTATCTATTGGGTGAAAAAGCCACATTTAAGAGCACATATTATACACAAATGTGTGCTCTGCTAAGATCGATCAGTGGTTTACTATTTCTTGTTCACACTCATTTCACACAGTGTTTCTACATCACCCTGATGAAACTGCCCTCACGTCGGAAAAGTACAAAAACTTTTTTACGACAACTCAACATCTCAGCAGAAAATATGGTTCTAATTTTTTAAATGGGTGCTTATTTTATGACCTTTAAAACTGTTAAACTTAAAAACTCTAATAAGCAACTCTGTAGACAGAACTGGGACAGACGCTGTGTGCAGCCTGGACCAAAACTGCCATCCCTACAAATGAATCTGGGCATAATTAAATGTCCTCTTTATTAAGTGCAACTGCTCTGCTTGCTTTATATCTGGGTGACTGGCAGATTTGTGATACCAGTGTCCATACATCTGTTAGACACATAAGTGAGCAAAAAGGGCTAAGGCGTAGTGGTCCATGTCTATAATGCACTTTTAGAACTAGGGACGGGGCACTCTTCTGATCTTTGACATGACAGAAGCAGAGATAAATCATAATGATAGTGCTCTGAAAAGTCTCTCCATCTGTTTATGATGTAACCGTCTCAAAGTGAAGACGACAAGTGTGTTTGGACGATTGAGGTGTCACTTTGTACCTGAGGTGGCTTTAAGGAAGAAGACCTCCTGGGCCTGGGCCAGCATGATAATGCTCAAGGTACCCACAGTCTCGGGGGAGATGTCCATGGTGGGCTCCCTGTTTAGCGCTGACAGCACTGTGTCCTTGATGTGGCCAAATGCTCCGCTGGCCAGCTGGATTGACAGACAGACAAAGAAAGGAACAGATGAGACACTCCTGACAAGACTAGAATTCACGTAAACCTCAATCCTAAACAGTCCTAGCTGTACATCTCTAACCCCAAATGGAGTTTAGAGCTGCAACGATTAGTCAATTAATCGATTACTAAATTAATTGATTAGTATTCAACTATTAAGTTAATTGCCAACTATTTTGCTAATTATTTTGTCATTTAACGGGGAAAAAAGGCCAAATTCTGTGACTCCAGCTTCTTAAATTTGAACATTTCTGGTTTCTTTATTCCTCTATGAGGGAAAACTCAATTCTTTGGGTTGTGGACAAAACATTTGAAGACTTCATCTTAGGAAACACTGATGACATTTTTTCACCATTTGAGGACATTTAATAGACTGAAAAACTAATCTATTAATCAAGAAAATGATCCACAGATTAACTGATAATGAAAATAACTGTTAGGTGAAGCCCTAGTGAAAGAGGCCCCAGATCTACTTTTGCACTTCACTTCTGAGTGTATACGAATGCCAATATTTACTGACAATTGACATAAAATTAATGCTGATGTATTTGACTCGTCTTTACATGTAAAAACTATTTTTTCTTGGTTATGTCATGTCACCGTCCTCAGTCTGAGAAAGGGGGGAATGAATGGTATGGTTTTTCTTTTGACAAATATTCAGGATATACAGATACGAAATAAAGATTAGATATTGTGGCCGGCCTAAGGCACACCTGTGCAATACCCATGCTGTCTGATGTGCATCTTGGTATGCCACACCTGTGAGATGGATAGAGAAGTGCTCACTGAGATCTTTGAGTTCAGCTCATGATGAATAGGGGCAAAAACAAAAGTGTTGCATTTATAATTTTGTACATAGCTGTATGGTCGTACGACTGCACCTGGTAGTATTTGGCCGCAGCTTTCAGCCCCTCATCGTTGTCCAGGTTCTGCTCTGTGGCAATCTGACTGGCCAGTGCTGCTGCATTGAACAACACACATGTCTTCTCGTAGCCCAAACTGGCCAATGCTGCAATACACAAAAACAGAACACATCAGAGTAAGAACAAATTTTCTTTGAGGGCCTTTTTGTTGTCCCCTTGATCTGAATCTTAAAGGCATTCTGTTTCTTTTCAGGGACAACTTGACGTATAGAATAATGAACTTTCAGAGCACACTGGCAGATCTCCACTGAATCTGTGTCATTAAGACTGTTAAAAAGTGATGACAGATGAGGAGACGGAATAACTGACATACAACTATATCGGATATTAACTGCTTTCGGTTTGTTGACGCCGTTTACTTTTGTGGGGATGGTATTTTCTCCAACCAACACTTTCTTCTGCTTCACTCTAAATTTTTCTCGCCCAAAGTAAACTGGAAAGAATCCCACGGCCCTGAGCTCCCACAATTCACCACAGAGAACAAAAGATTCAAGCTTAAAGAGAATAAATGTGAAGACTGAACTCAACAAAGAGCAGTCTAAAGAATCAGGGGATTATTTGCTCTCTCATTATTCTTACCTTTTCTTGCGGACTTCATTTTTAAAGCATTTTTTTTGTTGCTGTTAGCACCAGTCAGTCTCTGACCCAGCCATTTATGTTATAACGAACATACCTGTGTTATGTCTTTATCTTACATACGTCAGTGGTTTATTTTATCTCCAAACCCTACAAGACACCTTGTCAGGCCTGTTTTTGGATTCAAAATACAACAGGGACCTATTTAGTAGTAGAAAGCTTTGTTGGGTGTGTGTGTGAGTGAGACAAAGTCACATACACACAAAGAAACAGATTGATTAAGAGATGGTGTGACAGATATGTACCCTAAGGGCAAAGCTCTATATCGTCTTTAACTGCAATTTCTTTCTGCAGCCAACTGCACACGAACACACACACACGTTAAGAGGTTGCACTTACCGAGCTTCACTGAGCCACCGAACAGCGACCCTTTATCAAAGGCATCCTTCCATGTGAAGGTTAAGCAGAGCTGTGGAAACAGAAAGAGGCTTTGTGTTCAAGNAAAAAAAAAAAAAAAAAAAAAAAAAATCCCATCACCATCGTTTTCACATTTTTTTACAGTGAAAACAAAATGCAACAATTAGCATTCCCACTAAAATCATAACTGGTATCTCAATGTGTTAAAATAATTGCAATATGATTTACTTTGCTTATCGTTCAGCCCTAGTGCTGTCTAATCAGTTACCTGGTTTTCAGAGAAGGGAAATTTAGCCTCGACAGCACACAGTTGGTCGTAGTATCTAGAGAAAGAAAGATATGGCAGGATTAAAACCTGGACGTCCAAACCCAAAAAATACCTGCTATAATTGTTTTCTACAGATTGTGTTCATTGGAAAGACAGGAACATATTTATTCAGATTATTTTTAAACTTAAATTTAGTTAAAAAAATATTTAAAAGGAGAAAAAAAGATAAAGCCATACAGTAAATCAAACCTGAGAAACTTAAGGGGTAGTGATTATAATATGACATAACTGAAATCTGTAGTCTGAGGAAGCTCTGCCAATTCAGAGACACTTGACAATGACTCAGGAAAAAATATGTACACACACGGCTCCTCAGCTCTTCGCCTTAACAGTATCTGTGCCTATCATGAGAACAGTCTATTATTAGGAATGACAACATGCAGAGAGGCTGGTTAGGGAATTCCCTATTACCAGTTAATCCATTCAGCTTTTGCAGGGCCACAAAAGTCTGGAGCACAAACGTAATCATAAACAAAGACTGGCTTTACTGATTTGTTATCCTTGTGTTTCCTATTTAGATACACAAGGGCACACATGGAGGAAAGCTGAGATGAGGTGTGCCTCCTAGTTAGCCAAGAAAACATCCTAGACAAAACAATGATTACCATGGTGACTCAATAGCCGTGTCTGCGCCGCTTTGAAAAGGATAGGGCCCGTCACCCTGGATACCTGGCACATGGCTAACAGACGGCATGCGCAGAAAGCCAAGAGTGCTAGCAGTGAGCAATGGCGGGCCCATTCTGCATAGACATGCTAGTTTTCACCTTGTTGCTAACTGGCCAATACCACATATCTACTAACCCATCCTACATCTGCTACACAAAGAATTTCAAAAGCTCTATACAGATATAAGCCAATGACACTTAAATTATAAGTTAGTTAATTATATCCCCAGATTAAATCTGTCTAGTTGAGAAATACTTGCCTTTCAGGCAATACAGATCACTTTCTTTAGATGTTCTCTCAAATACTTAATTAACAAACAAACTATAGACATGGGATGCACTGATCCAACAACTTGTCTCCCAGGTCACAGGTTATATGTCAATAAACATCGGACATCAGTTCTCTCTTTTCCACTAATTTAGAATCGGGATGATTTTTAAGTAAAGTAACACCGGTTCAGAGAAAATTCAAACTGAGACTAATACCGATACATTGCTGAGTTGTGATCGTCAACCAAGTACTGCGTCTCAGATAAGCATTATGAAGTCACATGAGTGAAGACAACCCATTGTGTTGAAGGTAAATAAATAAATGGTTTTGCATTACTCCAGTTCGGATGCACTCAACTAGTCAACTATTAACACTCAGCATCATGAGCTGATACAGTCTTTAATATTTAAAATGCCTAATCTTGGCGCTCGCAAGACAAATCCACTTTGCACTGCAGCTAGAAAGTAGCTCAAAGTGGGAAAAAAATGTAGCTCTGCATGTGCATACCTGGCTACTCATGTAATCTGGACAAACCCTGTGCAGTGAACAGCTCATGAGTCATAGAGAAGAAAGACTGAAATGTGAGAGGGCAAAGTTTGCATAGTATGTCACCTAGACCATGTTGGTTTGCATACATAATATAAAGGTTAAGGTTAAGTAGCAGGTAAACTCAGGCAAGACATCTGTGGCCTTCTTCATTAGGGCTCAGTCATTACACTGTACAATTACATAAGAGCAACACAGCAGTCAGCAACAGCTAGGCAGTGAAAAGGAGCATTGCACACAGAGGAACTTTGTTTAACAAACAGAAATCCTTCCGTCACAGTTCCTCTATGCAAACATGCGTAACACTTTTGACTCTACATCATGTGTATGTTTTATACAACCAGAGCGAAAACATCAAATCACTTGGCAGACTATATAACAGCCTTCTCTCTAGCTCATGTCTCTTCATGCTTCTGATTCTCACTCACAGCTGTTGTCCTTTATTGTTTTGATCTCTGTTTGCTGATATGGAAAGCTGTGGCTCTCTTTCCTGGCCACTAAGGTGTGTGTGGGCCTGAATGTAAAGGACATCTGACAGATGTGCTGGCTGCGCATGGGCTCACTGCTGCTGTGTAGATACATAGGTAATGTAACCATATCTAAAAAGGTGCTCATGAGATTGAATGCGTGTGAATGGATTTTTAGGCTGCTGATTTTCTGGGTATATTCACAAGTCATAGTTAGTAGCTGGGACCTCTTTTAATATCGTTACACCAAACTCAGGAATAAGATGAATCAACTATTGACCAGCCTAAAGTGGAACATGGTTGATTGATGATGGCTGGATATACGTTACTGTTATACAGTCACTTAAGTTTTATTTCAGCTTGGTTACTGGGGTTTTAGCTTACGTTTTAAATATTATTTTAAGCATTTTATCATGTTCAAGTCTGTGTATGTTCTGTGATTCACCTTGGGGACAATAAAGGTAAAGTTGAACGTTGAAGCTAACTCTAATGCTAAAGTAAATTACGTAGAGTTTTGTTAAGTCATTTCGATGAATAAGCCACAGCTAAAGATCACAACTAGCTCGGCTTACAAGTTTAATTTAATCTTTAATTATCTGACAGTTAAGTTAAACAAGTTGACGAGTCATTTCTGTGTTAGTCTCTCAATGAAACAAGGCATGAATAACATATTAGTCAGTTATTATGGGGCGAATCACCTCCTAGCATATTAGCTTGACTAACATTAGCTCCCAGTTTAGCTACTAAAAGCTAACACACATCTGGGTGCGGCAACGGCTGAGCTAACTCGCCACTGGTAAAAAGGTTGCTCCGAGTGTTAGTAATGTGGTAGTTAGTTTAGGTAAGTTATAAAAGAAGGGCTTTGTACCTGAGCAGGATCTCCAGGGAGCTCTCGTGTTTGTCCAGAGGCCTTCCCAGCGCGTTCTTACGAAGCTTGTTCAGCTCCTCCACCGCGCGGAGATACTCTCCCTGCTCCTCGCCCGCTGGGTACGTGGTGGTTACAAACTTCGACAGCGGTTTCACCAGATCCACCTCAGATGCTTTTTTTAACGGGACTGAAATAAACGTCGCCATTTCGGCCCGTGAAAGCGATATGTCGAATCAGAAAAACAGACGTTTACGATCAACGAACACAAACAACAGCGACAGACCCACTTCCTGGATTCTGACAGGGAACGTCAAATTACGTCATGGAGCACGGAGAAGCGCACAGCGCAGAATCAGGATCTCCTCATTGACCGAGATGTTTTTATCTGCCCAGATTTATTTCCGCGACTGGACACCACGGATGGATAACCTAGGTGGCCTACAGGCAAAATTTAACTGGTGGGCCCCGTGTTCCTCCCCATCTTTGTGCAATGTGTGCAGTATTCCTGTGCCAGAATTTTACGGGGTCCCTGGTTTGCTGTCAGGTTTTCTGATTGAATACAAATCCTTCAGCAAAGTGCACCATACTAATTCCCTTCTATAGCGGCCCAAATTGTTGAAGATTAAGATAAAAGATAAATTAGAGATTGAATTACTCAAATAAATACATTTAGACAACACATATAGGCCTAACCATGGGATTATGAATATTTTAAAAGCCTAAAAGACATGCGCATGAAATTATTAGCATGAAATGTTATTTACTCCTGTTTATTTTTACATTGCTGAATTTATCGATTTGATTAAAAACGTTTTTTTTGTTTTGTTTTTACTGTTTTCACATCGGGGAATGGTGTCTTAACTATGGCTTGCCATACAACCTCTTTCTAACGGTGCAAATTTGAGTACGTTTGAACCAGTTTCTAAAAAGAAACTCTTCAACAATTGCAAGAAAGAAAATACTACCCCCCTAAACCCACCTTGTATGAAATTACGTTAAGATTAAGGATAATATTGATTGAATTGGGCTTAAAAAATCACATTAATCTATTAAGTAATCATCACAATAATAAATATTGATGTGAAGGTTACTTACTGTAGGAAACATTGCATCTTGTATACAATATCATTCTTGACAAATTCATTTAAAAAATCTAATAAAATGTTTGTCTTTTAACATTCTGTCCTTTAACACTGTTAAATAGGAATCAGAGTTTTCATGTTTAAAACACCACATTTGTGTTTTAAAAGGAATTCTTTTAAAACCACATGGGTCACTTTTTATATAGGATTGAAAACCTGTACAGGATGTAGAGTACGGTGGCTGTCAGAGTATGTCAGCTTGTTTTGCCCTTTGAACTGATTTTAGGGACATTTCCTAAACTCTGAAATAATTTGTATTCATAATAAATTGTAACAATGTTTTAAAATAAACACTAATTTTGCAGCACAAAGATTTGTTTCATCTGAATAAAACAAGTGAGACCAGCAAACAGCTGTTTTATTCGGCGTGGGCCTCTGTCACTCTGCTGCAGCACTTTCTTTCCTTCCGTCTGCTGTTTTGTTCCTCTACAGGAGCGAAAAACCATCATCCACCAGAACCCACTTTACTCCATTCAAAAACACCTGAGTGACCTGTTCAACAACACAAACTCACTGACACACCCTTTGAGACATTAAGGTATTAACTACCAGATGTTTTTGGTCCATCAGGACACAGTTAAATTGTTTCAGTCCTGTCTTTTAATTGATTGCAACAGCTGTATTCACTCTTCATGCTAGATGTGATTCATCCTCTGACACAATGGTTCGAGAGAAAATGAGGATGAGGATTCTGGGTAATAAACATCTGCTTTGGGAGCCCATTGGCAGGTGTTTTGCGCTCTCAATCTGCTCAACACACTGCATCAGTCCCGCAACAAAAGGCCATTGTTTTGCACTCTCACTTTTGATATTGTGCAAGACGGTTATTTATTATTATTCACTGTGCCATAGGAAAGTCCAAATATGATTTTCATACATACCAAAAATAGATCTTGAAAATTGAGTGACTACTAAAAAGGGGTTTATCTGGATTATCTAACTCAGGATTTAGATTTTCTTCTGTTGACTCACTAGCATTTCTTCCACACCTGCCTAAAACATTTGCACACAAACTGTTTTATGTTTACAACTGTAATGTCAAATCATTTGTGTTGTTTTGTGCAACCTAAGTCTTCTTCGCTTTAATGATGAAGCACACCACCAGAGAAAGTTATGAAATCATTTATTCCCAGCACATGTGGTTGTGTACATCTCCAGCATACGATACTGTGCACATGAGAAGCATCATCATTGACGTTAGGCTGTACATGAATGGTGGTCACCTCTCCTGCTCACACACACTCTCTCTCTCTCACACACACACACACACAGACAGACAGACTGACAGCGACTGGTCAGGTCTCCAGGGGACCAAAACTGCTCACCAGAGTTTTCCTGACGTGTTATCACACACGTGTAGCGGAGTTTGCTTACACACGCTCTATTACTCACTAATTTTTGAGTCAACAAACACAGTTTACTGTGCTGGGGTACTCATGTCGTTGTAAACACCACAAGAGCTACAGTCCTGGCTCTGGCGCATGGGGAGACAAAAACACAAATGCTTTTCAGTCTCTACAGTCTTTTTTTTGTTCTCCTTTTTATAGGCGGATAAGAAGAGGGTGTGGTAGTAGGACTACTAACTACACATCAAACTTGAGATTTGTGATTTTTCAGTGCAGACTTGGTCTCTAACAACTGAAAAAAGGAGGGGTTACACTCACCAAGAACAAAATTATCCCTCCCTCCTTTCTTTCCCCATCTTCCACATGCTCTTTACTAAACAGCAAGCTAAACACAGTTTCATCATACCAACAGGAAAAAGTTTATGACAACTACTGACATAATTAAGTTTTCTTTGCAAGAACGAAAAATGATACACATGCGCGCACACACAAACCATCTGACACAGAGGCGTGCAAACTGTATGCACTTGCAACATTGCCAGACATTGTGTACCAAAATCAAAGGGGGTCAAACTAAACCAATAGTGGCTCCCAGGACCTTCCTGTCACTTTTCAAAAAGGTACTTTCTGTGTTCAGCTACATTAAAAACACAAGATTCAGAAGATGGATGTGGAGCTACCATGATTTTCTAGTCTACAGGATAAGACTACTGAAACCAGGCTACAGCAGTGATACATTTCTAACCAGCCTGCTGTGTGATGGGTTGTTTCTTGCAGAGCAGATCCTGGAATGGTGGGTTTATCACTATGTACATGCAGCGCACAAGCAACTCCACTAAGGGTTAATCTGATCAATTCTGTGAATGTTTCTAGTGACCAAGATGTGCAGAGCCAATGAGGCTTTTCCTCAATAAATGCCCATCAATCTCAAACCTGTTTGGTCCACATTATAGTAGGTTTTTGGATAGGCGTTACTGTTCACATGTCAGTCTTCTGTAGAAGTTTCTTTTTTGCACATTTATGGCCAAAATCCCAGAAGAGGTAAACCACACTCCTCTAAACCAGTGTTTCAAAGTCAGCACAGAAAGTGGGAGGAGTCAAAGATGATGATACACAGTGTGTTCGTGAACGCGAGTAAAAAGACTGTTAAAAAGCCAATATGGCACCAGAAAAAAAGTAAATTCAATGACAGCAATAGAAACGGCTGATTCATAAATAAAGCATAAACTAAAAAAGAGCAAAAGCGCAGGCCAAACAGGACATACGTTAAGAGAGTTGAGCTGAGTGTGACATTGTGTCAACAGACAGAGAGATATGGCTGGAAGTCTAAAATCACATAGGATAACTCTATGTGACAAGAGTTAATGAAATCAGTCCATGTGACAAAATCCAAGAAAAAAAAAGAAAAGAAAATGTTACGACGGTGTCAACAGCCCCCCCAAAAACGACACCACTTCACCAATTTAGCCTGGGTATTTCAGGGGTTATCAAGCTCAGCTGATCAATAAATGGTTTATTGAGATAACCCCTTTAAGAATGATAAACAAGCAGAGTAAGTTGGGATTCTCCTTTAAGCAGGTTAGTATGTTGAGATCGCATGCTGTTTAGCACTACAGGTTATCAAATACTGGCCTAGTGCTGGTTGTGTGCATTGTGTAAGAAGGGCAACAAGCAACAAAGAAACTTTCTTTCCTTCTCCTGCCGGCCAGAACGTCACTCTCCTGCCTCTCACTCCTGAAGCCTCCCTGCTCCCATCTACCGCAGAAACCATATAAAAAGACAAAAAAATAAAATAATAAAATCAAAATACATACATCATTTTCTTTCCCCTAACCCCATACTCCCCCCAGTCTCTCCTCTTTTAACTAATCTCCTCCATTAATAGTGTTTTCAATATGAAACAGTGGACACACCCATGTCAGATTCTAACATTTACATGGCTTTGGCGCAGTCTCTCTGCTTTCCATCGAGCGAGCGTTTAGAGAGAACAGGAGGAAGTACAAGGAGAGAGTGGAGGCAGGCAGAGAGGGACAAAGGGAGGCTTCTGCTCCAAAACAGAGGGTGGAGTATTAGTGATGCCATCTGTCCTCACTACTTCAGGATTAGATGGAGTCCTTCGCCCAGTTCATCTGGAGGGAGAGTGATGAAAGGAGAAAGACAAGCTTGAAATCCTTGTCAAATAAAGATCTATGGAGGCTTGTAAGCAGGCTGTATTACAACGTCAGACCACCAGGTACTGACTCTTTGAGCTCACCTTTGACAGTGCTGATCAAAAAACAGCTCTCATCTGGCAAGTTGTAAACCATCTGGAAAAGATAAAACAAACAATTGGGCATTTGTCACATATTCCTGCCCTGAAATAGTGGTTTCCTCTATGTTTTAGTGGTGATGGACATGAATTACAGACAGAGTTAGTAGAGTACAGTGCTGTATGTGAGAAAAGAATTTAAATTACATGCAAATAAGTGACACTACAGACAGTAGAGTTCCTGTTCCTGGTCAGATAACATACGAAATAGTGACGCACAGCTTAGTTATTCCTCTTCACAGAGAGAACAATTCTCAGTCCCAGTCATGCCATTTACTCCTGCTCTACTCACTTTATCTCTGTTTTAGCATTCATGTGGACCATAGCCTGAAACTGAATTTGAGGCATTTATAACAGCAGCACAAAATACATCTCAAAAGCTGAGTGAGCAAAGTCTCTACCCGTATCCATGCTGATGGTTTCTCGAGCTTCTAGCGGAGAGTCCTGAGTGCATCCAACAATTTACCTTTTAAATTATACCACCCCTTTAAATAAAGAGCCCTCCACAGCCTAGAGTGAGACACTCCAAGTGCTAGTGAAGAGGAACAATTTGCCAAAGGGCCTGTTTGTGTGTGTGTATACCTGGTCACTGAGAAGGATGTGTATGCCTGTAGGACCCTGTCTGTACACCTGGTTGATCGTTCCCAGTGGAAGGCAGCACACGCACGCCATCTTGCGGATCAGTTCTGCAGCTGTGAGCTCCTCTAGGTAAAGAGCATGATACACTGCACAGAAAAAGACCAGTAAAGAGGTTTTAAACTTGTGTTAATATTGGACTAATGCCAGTGTGAGGTTGCTGCTAAACACAGAGCTTGTTTACCGTGTAAACTAGAGGAAATGCTGTGCTCTCCGTTTTCATTGTTGCCGTGTCTCTCCAAGAGGGGGCTCTCCGGAGGGGATTCCTGACAAACGTACACTGTCAACCTGGGACGCACCGACCTACACACAGATAACAATTTATGCAAAGCAAAAATACTGGCACCATTATAATGCTCATACAGGCGTACACAACCATAAAAGCTGACACACACAGACACACACTTTGTAACACACCTGGATTTAAGTGCATTGAAGAGTCTGATCCCATCTGCTGGGCCACAAATCTGGACCAGGTCGTCCCGGGTTAGCTTCAACAAATCAGAACCTACGCAACAAGTTAGAGGACCAGTTACATGTACTGCTGACACCTCACATCCATGTTTTAGTGTGTGTGTGTGTGTGTGTGTGTGTGTGTACCTGAGAAATGAGAAAAGAGCCGTGTGTAGGAGCTAAAGCGATTTTTCAGCAGCCACTTCTGTGCGTCCTGTATGGAGGCAGTGGGGCTCAGCTGCTGCAGAGGAGGACAGAGACACGCAGGGTGTCAACACACTTCCACAATTGGGTCTGTGGGCGGATTCACACCAGTCTTGTTTAGTCCGGTTCAACTAAAATCCTTGAGCTTTAACCCCCATGGTGCGGTTTGTTTGGGTCGGTGTGAACGGCAGACTCTAACTCTGGTGTGGACCAAACAACTGCTCACTGGTCCGCCTCTAAACGGTGGTCTAGGATCGCTGTCCAGTGAACTCTGGAGTGGTTCACATCTGGTGTGAACACCATTCGAACCAATCACAGGAAGCGTACTACTGTATGTGTCATTTCATTGGTAACTAGTGAATTAGTATAGCTCTTGCTGCCAAAATGTTGACTAGCAGGGGACAAACCTGGACTCAAGACGAATGAGCTGCCTCCTGAATATTTAGCTGAAGATAACGTTTCTCAGTTACTAGAGAAGTTGCAGAATAACTCTGAGGTATTAAAAATATTCTGTGATAAAATGAAGGAGAAAGCATTCCAGTGATCTGTTGAGGACACGCCTGTACGGTCAATAATTGAACCATTACCACCACATGGCCTTTGTTTACATTTTCTGGACTGTTTGAGTTTTGCCTTTGTGAATGCAACCCGAATTCAAACAATGTATCCCCCCTCAGATTGGTTTGATTCAGGACCTTTAGGTGTGAACCCGTCCTGAGGCTTGCTTCCCACACTACATCAGTCCTATCATACAAAACTGTACAGTTTTTAATGTTTGATGTGACTTGTGATTATTTTCTTTTACTAGTGATCTACCAACTATTTTTTATCATTGGTTTAGTATATAAAATGTCAGAAATATAACTGTCACCCTCTCAGACTACAACAAACCTAAAGTAATTTTGTGAAGCTGGTTATTTTGTCTGACCAAGTAACCACAGAGCAGCAGTCTGTAACATCGTTATCTCACTCGTTCAGCTACATTCAATTCAAATATAATCATTGTACCTTAAAATTTAAAAGGAACAATGTAAGTCACTTATAACATACAGCTGATGTGATTGACTGAAGCAGAGTAATGAGTCTTATTCACAGCAGACATTTTGATTCATCAAAGATAATCACAGGTGTTACTCTGAAACCAAGGCAGCCAAATTATTCATTTTATTATTAGTGAACAGACTAACCTCTGAGTTGCCATGGATGCAAGGGTCTGCCTGGTGATTGGGTGAGGACGAGTCACTAGAACAAAGGAGATGACGATTAAGAGAGGTGGGACCAACACACACCTCAGTTGAAAGGCCACACACAGACACACACTTACCTGTCCGGTACTGAGGAGGTTGTGTAGGTGGACAGTGGGGTGGAGGAGAAGGAGGGAGAAGCTGCCTGGTTGGTGCTGATGAAGGCATTTTCCGGCCATGGGGAGCACTGGGAGGAGACACACATATAAATAAACAATTAAAGCAGACATACAGGGGTAATTAACACTGGAGGACAACTACAACTACCTCGAAAACAAAAAGGTATAAAAGGGTTGAGGAAAAGTCAAGGGGGGATTGGGAATTCAGCTTTCCACCGTCAACACCCCACCCGATGTCAAATACATGGCATTAAAACATCTCCTTCCCAGCAGCTGAGGGTCTAATGAAGCTTCAAGCTTCAGCCAGGTGTCTACATCACTGTGGACGGAGTGATGGGGACGAGGTGTGGAGGAGAGTAGAGCAGGGTGCTTACACTGCCTCTCTTGGCCAAGGAGTCGCCACAGTCAGCGGGAAGTGTCCGCTTGCTGGACTTTTTCAGCTCGTGGTCACCCGCATCCTCTATGATGGGTTCAAGCCTCGTCTACATACAGACACACAGCAGGAGGTTAGCCAGCCAGCGACCGACACACAAACACATCCAATAACTTCGGGAACACAACGACTGAATGACCTGAGGGCAGTCTTAGTGCGGCATACAAGTGTATAGAATGTAAAATTACTGCTTACTTGTTTCCAATACAAGCTGTGATAAAACCTCCAAGACACAAATAAGTTCTAATTTATACTTGATGATAAAAATAAAGAAGCTTTTTTTACAAATTGATTTTCTTTACAAACTGATGAGGGCCACCTCACCTGACTAAACGACCACCTTTGCTAATATGTAAATCCAGTTTTATGAAAAACAAAAATGGGGGGGAAAGAGCAGAAATGCCATTTCACACAGAAAATGCCAAGTATTTGTTGAGTGTCAATTGTTAAGGCTATTGTCTACAAATTAATCTGATCACCAGATGAGATGCATCAGGCTTACTGCCTCAGCTAAACTTCAATTTTATTTATATAGTGCCAATCATAACACAATTATCTCCATTTCTATCACTTTTCATTTAGAGCAGGTTTAGACTGCACTCTTTATTATATTATAAAATATTTTACAGGGAAACCATGTTGGGCATCTTAACATTACTGACACCACTTTCCAAAACATACCACACACCATTCTGTTTCTCAAGCAGCATTGGTTTCAGTTCATGTCACTACAGAATTAACTTCAAAGTTGTTTAACTTGTCTCACCATCATATTTTGACGCACTGCTGTTAAAGAGCAGATTGTCCTAAATCTTTTGTGTGGTGGTTTATTTATGTGCATGTCAGAAGCTCCGCCATCTAACATCTGTCTGTCAGGTACCAAACAGTCAGAAAACGAAGAAAGAACAGCAAGGAATAAAAAGGTCATCATGTGAATTTAGCAGGTCCTTGCGTTAAATTACTGCTGCTCCAAAGTTTTTTTAAGGGCTGATTGTACAAAATGAATTTATTCAGTATTTGGTTGGTAGAAAATTACTTGGCAGCCATTGAGATCTTCTTTCTTGTTCCAGCTTTCAGGTTTTTTAAAATCACAGTTAATTGACATATGAGTTTTAATAAAACTGTAAAGAAGTCACATTGGGCTTTGAGAAAATAATTATTAGTTGGAGCCCTATAGTGGTTGTCTGGGTGTTGAGACAAAAACCTATTCATAAATCTAAAGCATATGAGAAAATTGTTGGCAGTGATGGAGTCATTCTTTATAACATTCTGGGCTAAAACACCAGAATGGCCCTTTACCTCAAATTCAGCCATGTAGTGTCTTCTTTGCAGAAACACTTTTCACATCAATAGCCCCCCAAATGAAAATTTAAACTGGGAGTAGCCAGGTCGGAGCTAAAGCCACATAGTTGTAAGGCCTGAGAACAGCGGGTGCGTACTGACCTCTGACAGGATAGTGGTATCATAAGAAGGCTGGTACTTTTCCTTCTCTTGCGGTGTGCGTTTCTCCATCTTCTCCCGGTCGGTCTTTTGCTTACGATCCGCCCCCTTTGGCTAAACAGGAAACAGAAAAGAAGAGACCGGAAAAGCGAAACAGATTTAATTGCTGTGATGGCTGACATGCAAAGTGCTTTAAACCCACCCCTTGTGAGAGGATGAGTGTATACCTTGAACACTTTGATTTGGCAGGAGGCAGAGTGGAGGTGCTCTGTGTACTCTCCACATTCTCCTTGGGCGAACGTGTCGAACTGGATCCTGAAGGGGACGCCCTTCTCTCCACCATGCTTCCTGGGAGTGAACTCTGTGCTGATGCAATGCACCTGCAGACAGGGGGGAGACAAGTGTGATCAAAATACGTGTTTGATGTGGAAATTCAGTGGCACACCCAACAGATGCCACGAGAGAGCGCTGATGTGTGTGTGTTACCTGCACAAAAACAGAAGTTCTTTTGTTCATGTCCCACAAAAACTCTGCAGCGTTAAGCTGAGAGGGATGAGTCTTCGGCTCCACAATGCCCACTGACATGGGGATATCTGTATCACACACACACACACACACAGATATTTGAACTCCAAATCACACACACGCGGGGCGGTTACAGTAAACACTTTTTGCCAGGCATCATTACCGATGTCAAGGAGACGGTCACCAGGACGATTCCACTTCCAGCCCTCCAGCTGCTGGTGTTCTGTGTACTGCAGCCGGCGGTCATGAAACACCACTCGAACTATGCTCTACAAACACACACACATGTGCACCATGTTAGGGATGAAGTGTGCTTGACGTTAAGGTTTCCCCCTCTAGTTGTCCTCCTTTTACCTTCACCATCTTGTTGTTGAGCTCTGGTAACTCCCCTGGCTTCCTGTTGTCCAACATACGCACCTCGTAAGACTGGCCTAAGAGAGAAATAATAAGATCAAAAGGAAAGATAGAAACATGATGAGGTTTTAAAAATGAGAGCAACTGAAAACAAAACAAGACAGTGGAATTAATTCAACTATTCCCTGTCCTTTAATGGCATTTTCCTGTTATGTAATTTAGGTCACAATCTCCTCTTGTTACACAGAATGCATAGAAAAGCTAGCACTACGGCTTAATATTGTGTCTCTCCATTTTCAAGACATGAGGTTGGTGCAGATGGATGATGCAAGTTGGTGCTATGTCTCTGCATCTGTTTCTTGGTTATTCCCCGTTTACACTGAGGGGCTACAGGTATTCTTCGCACCATCTCATATGTCTAAAATTGATATTTTTCCAGTCTGAGACAGATTAGGACCAAAACTTCAAAGATAAAAACAACCACAGTCTTTGCTCTAAAAGTGAGATAATTGTTGTGTAGCTTTAATTGTAGTAAACGCACCGCATCAGAGGTATTTTAAATAAAAAGGTTGACACCATCTCAATGAGGCTCGACAAATACCGGCATCCTAGAACCAACTGCCTTTCAGCCAAACGAGATCTTGACCACAATATACAGGGCTCTACATTAACCTTTGGCCCAAGGAGCACATGTGCTCCTCACAATGAAAATGTTTAAGTTATACAAACAATTTAATATAATCATATTTATACTATGTGTGTGCTCCTTCTGTTTGTGAAACTGTTATGTGGAAAACAAGTGGAGGACTATGGAAGTGAAGACCCTGGTATCTGGACACTCGGCAAAAAATTGTTAATCTGAAAATTTGACACTGAAAAAAGCTATTAAAAAACTAATCACTCATTTTTTTTTATCACGATCTTTCAAGCGGCCGCAGATCTACCTGTACAGAGGGGGTGGCATGTAGAGCCCCTTTGTTTTGCATCAACAAACAGACCTAAAAGTTGCATTTAACTGCACTAGCAATTCTGTATAACAGGGTTCTATAAATGACAGTAAGTTCACATATGTTGCTGCTTCTCATTAAAACAGAGGATGTTGCTAGGTCCTTCATTTATGTTAATCCCTTTTTGTGCCGTTAAATTAAGTAAATCTTCATTTGTGTCATGAAGCAATGTAGCACAGTCAACACCAGATATTAAAGTACAACGTAGAGGCCAGACGAGGCTGCCACTCACATCAGCAATGGTTTCATTTTACAGTAATTATACTAATGTGGAATAAATTAATGTGGTAATTATTTATTGATGTTTAATAATGGGTGTGTAGCCCTAGAGCACAAGGACGTGGAGAGTGTGTGTACGAATCAAATCAAATACCACTTAATACAACTTTCTCTCGAGTGCACGTATTGTGTGCCTCACCTTGGTTTAGGTATGTGAGCGTCTCGTCATGCAGCTTGACAGCAGGCGAGGTGGCGGTGCACAGCACATACTGGAATGGGGGATTTTTGGTCTCGCTTTCAGGAGGAAGGCTGGAGTCCTCCTGCTTAAAGATTGGCAGAGCCAGCACATCGCTGAGAGAAGAAAGAGGAGAAAAGCATAAACAGAAAGTCAGTGTGGATGTGATTGCAAGAAAACACGTGCGAGGAAACAGAAATCCACCGTTGAAGAACAGTTGTTGTGGCGGCTGAAAAGTTTTCCATGAGCAGCTTAATTGGTGCATTTTTATTGATTTTGGCCTCTCAGTGTTTTTCAACTAGGGCTAGACAATATGGCTAAAAATTCAACATCGATAATTATCTGGATAAAAGTCAAATCAATATTTCTTACAAGTGTAAGGGCTGATTTGTGCTCCTGAGTGAAAGTTGAAGAAACCATATGATTAACTGTGGTTTTAAACTTTTCTTTGAGGTCAGAATGTGACAAACACTTGATGCCAAACAGTGAATCACTTAACAAATCTGAGGAAGAACATTCAAAATAATTATAATATATTTTTTCAACAAATATGAGCAATATTAAGTAAAATCTTTTTCCAGTCCTTTTTCCTCAACAAAATAAATATATTAATAGAAAAATGAAGAGCTAATTTGTTCGTTATTTAATTGTATTAATTCAAACATTTATTGAACATTTGTTATATTGTTATTGAGGGAAATTATGTTGTGATAATTGTTATTGATTGATGATGATTATTGTTTTATCGCCCAGCCCTATTTTCAACTGGATTATTTATTAAAACTTAGATTTTTATTGAATCTCCACTACTGTGTGGCCTGACTGTAACATAATCACTGTGACCTCCCTAAAAGCAAAGCGATCCCTGCCTTTACTCCTTAGGACTAGATGTTCTTATTTTCCCACTTTGCAGTCATCTTGAAAAACACATCAAAATTGCTTTATGTCATTTAAACAGTTTGCATGCTTCACTTTTTAGCAAGATTTTACCTCCTTGAAGTGTGGAATTATTAAATGGACTGGCTTATTTTAGAATAAGGGATGAAGGCTCTCCATCGATCAAATGGCTCTCTTATTATGTATGTATGAGGCCGCAGCAGGATAAATGGACAAAAACACCCAGAGATAGCCTGAGCTGCTGACACACACTATCTCTCACACTTGGCAGCCACTCTAGACAACCAAACCCGTCCTCGCCTCACCCTGACAAATGCTGCAGGAGTGTCAGTGGGTTCACAGTGAACAGGAGTGTGTGACTCTCAGTGCCTGTGCAAAAAAAGGAGTCCTACCAATGCAAAGAAATGCAGATGAGGTATCTCATTACCTGGAAAACTTTTTGGCAAGTCATGATGCTGCTCTAACAGTGAGCCAAACTTTAAAAAGAAAAACAAAAAGCAGTGTGACAATTTCAAGACATTCCTGCAGCACCTTCCTCCAAACAGCATCCTGCTAGATTTTTTCACTATCAAACAACTTCTCTCTTGGTCACTTACTGGTATGTTTTTTCTGCAGAGTTGGTGCCCAGACTATGCCAGCCTGGGTGCCACAGTCCTGTTAAGTCCCACTGCCCAGGAAAACTACATCTGTTTCCTGAAATCTGAGGAGCTGGCTCCACTGAGACACACTGAGACATTCTGTTCCTACTAGCTGCTTACTCCAAACATGCCCTATAGACCACCGACAGCACTACTCCTGTAACCACACACACAAACTTTGTTTTCACTAATTCAGTTAGGTGCAACCCATCACTTGAGAATTGGTAAACTTGCTTAGTCTCATAAGAGACAGCACATATCCTCCGTCACACTCAGATAAACGCCTGCTAAAAGCAGATGGCAGTCGAGGCTGCTGATAAGACACATGCGTGTCCAGGAAACTGCTTGCCTTCGCCACACAAATATCATCATCCGCATAACCTGTTACATAATACAGCACACACATACCTTAAGAGTTACTAATTGAACAGGTGGATTATATCAATACCACTTTGATGCCAACACAGTGGTTCTTAAACCATTTGACAGACAGATACAGGAAGCTTATCGATCCCCTTCACAGAGACTTTATCAACAAGTAGTACTGACTAACCAGATTAGTTTCTCTGATTTATAAGAAGCCACATTTAGGAGCACATGACTGACCAGGAACTAGCAGTACATCCACAAATCATTAAATTAAAATTTAACATGGAATGTGAGAATTTGTTGCTGGGCTGTGTAGTGCAGCCACGAGAACTTTTTAGATATGGGTTTCAATAAAATACCTGTGCTGTGGATTGTGATAAAACAATGTTTGTTTGTTTTTTTCAATGTCATAGATTGGGGAAAATAAGCACGTTTTAAAAATGGAAATTTGATCATCTATATGACAACTGGACAGACTGTTGCTGAAGATTGTGTCATCTGACCAAAAGCTCTAAAACAGCAACTTATTCATGGGCCCTTTGGTGAGATTGTTTTGTTTGAAGTTCAAGAACCTGACCAAGCATTCACTTTTTCATGACACATTACAGTCTGTAGTGAAAAAGTCTCAACAATGGTAATGAATGCTTGGTCAGATTCTTAGGTTTGTTTAATAATAATAATAATAATAATTGTTATTATTATTATTATTATTATTATTATTATTATTATTATTATTATTATTACTACTACATTCCAAATATAAATCAACTAACTTAAGACAATATTTTTAGGGAAAGATCTGTTACATTATGCAGTTTGGCATATTTTTTTTAGAAAAATCCAACAGCAATTAAATCTGACTGAACTTTCATGGGTCAGTCAGTCAGAAACACCCATTGTCATCATTTCTGTAGCATAAAATTGTTGCTATTTAAAAAAAGAAAAAGGATAACCAGGTGTTTCTTAGGCTGCATGAGAGAGGAAAGAAGTGCCTCTGCCACTTACACCTCAAGGTCAATAAACGATTTTCCTAATCAAAAAGACTAAAACCAGATTCAGGATCTTGGAAATAATGTACAGACTTTGGTTTCCACACAGCATTTGTCCAAATGCACTTGTTCTGATAACTCTGCCAATCTGAGGGGCCAAAATAGGCCCTCCCCTGCAGACCTCCTCTATATTATCTTGAAATGTACACACAGTGTAGGACTCCAGGCAACATGGCCATAATCTGAGCAAGCTGATGAACTGAATGTCTTTGTCCCTCACAGTATAACACCTGTTCTTCCGTTGCTTTGTGTGGGTTTAGAGAAATTAATCCATGTCCCTGATGGTGGCACCCTGCAATGACTCCAAATACCAAAACAAAGAGAGGCCATCACATCCACTACAAAGAGAATAACACACACGGGCGCAGGTGTGCGGGGCGTGTGTTGTTCTCTCTAAACAACTGTGTTAGGAAGCTGGGCTTGGCATGTTGACTCCTTCTCTAACCTCATGCTGTAGGCTCCAGCCCCCAGCTCCTGCCCGATGCCGGACAAGCTGGCATCGAAGTCGTGCACCAGCCCCGACTCTATGGTGGCGTCGTCCATCTTCAGGACCCAGGCCATGGGCCCCAGTTCCTTGTCCTCGGCTTCTACTCGGAGGGCCGCCAGCTTGCTTCAGGTACGAGACGTCGGCTAGCGAGGAAGCGGGCTCTGCAGCTTCTGGGTGACACCGCGAAAGAAAAGTTACGCTGCTAGCCCGTTAGCCGCTCCCTGGCAAGCTAGGCAGGCGAATTGGTAGCTTTCCACAGAGACTGTTTGTGCCGCCATTATCTCCACTCGGGATTTTCCTCACACAACGCGGTGCTCCACAACTGGCAGGCTGTCTGAAAGCAACGATAAGTTAAGAGTCCACTCAGCTAGTAAATGTTAGTCGTGACTGTAGATGCGAGCGGAGTTTCAGCATGCTAACGGTAGCTTACAGCTAGTTAGCTTTACAGATTCGACTAAAGCAAGCGAGCATGAAAGCAGCAGCCCCGTTGTTACTCCGCCGGGGCACAGGGTCTTCAAGCAGTCTAGCTAACCTTAGCCCAGCAAAATGCAACAAGGAGAGACGAGGGGTTTGTTTTAGTCAACACGCCGCATCCCACGCAGCGTCCGCACAGCTGTTGCTACCTAGCTATCAGGCTAACTAGCATCAACTTGCTTTGAAACAACTGTTCGGCGACCTAAGTCTCCTCTGGTGCTCCGTGAACCATCCCAACCCGCGCTCCTCTTCTCATCGCGGTGCAAGAACCACCGCTAAGGCTCCCGGTCTTTCAGACGCAGTCCTTTAACCATCCAAAATGCAGCAGTTGACACAAAACCAAGCATCAACATGGCTCCCTCAGCATACAGGCAGTCTGTCTGTGTGAAGCCTGCAGCGCTTCCAGCCTCAGGAAGGATGCCAGGACGGAGATCAGCCAATCAGAGCCCGCCTTCTCTGCCCGGCGCACGGCGGTCAGCCAATCAAAGGCCGTGGAGCTTCCGTCATTGTGTCCAACTGTACTTGTGCCTCCCAGAAACTATAATACATCTACAAAGTCATGACTGTCTACAAAGCTGAACACTCAGAGTAATAACACTGCAGATATATGCAACCAGACCCCTTCTATCCACACACAAAAATGTGTAATTTGAGAATCTGTTCTCAATCGGCATAGAACCAGGTTAAATAAAGGCAAAATAAAGTAAAGTAATAAGTATAGGGCTCCAAATGTGAAAGGAACCAATAAAAGTTATTAACTTATATTATAGAGAACTTAAAAACACAGTTGACATCTGGGACCATAAACTACTAAACTTTTATGTTTATGAGGCTCGTACCTTGTGAAACTGCTGCCACCGTGTCTCTGCACGGGGGCTCGGAAGTTTTCAGTGTAGGGCTGCCAGAACAACATCGTGTCCCCACCGACACCTGTCGCTAAAGTCACTCCTGCTGCAAATAAACACGACCCAGCCCGGTACCGATGAGCCCAGAACAGGAGCTCATGTTAGTGTCATGTCAGTGTTGAAGAGGAATTTGCTCCACTGCAGCGGGTTGCAGATTTGTTGTCTTGTCTGGTCAATAATTATCCACCGCTCGGACCCTGGACGCGGCGCACTGTCAAGTTGAGTGGCTGAGGCAGGGTGCACACACTGTTTTGGCCCGACAGGGGGGAAAGACCCGCCTTATGACTTCACTAATTCATTATCGCCTTGTCTGACTTCTCAGACAATTCAGCTTACAGAGTAAGAGTTAAGTAAAATGAATTGTGCAAACGTTAAAGAACCCTCTTAATAATTTACCTAGTTTTAGCAATTAATAAAATAGGAGTCTTTCATTTTAAACTACTTTTAATGTATTAGTATTACCAGCCAAGTATGAATACAACCTAACCCTAACCCTGAATTGTACTGTAGAAGTATAAAATGTAAATACTCAAGTAACTTAGTTACACTCCACTGCTGTAGGCCTAATGTAATAGATGGGTATGCTTATTTGAAGACAGACTGTATTAACTGCAGGGTTACAGTTCAGGCTGATCGTGTATTTGGGACCCTCTTTGGCTGCACCAAAATTTACATCCAAGAGAACTTATGCAAACATGAAATTCAACACCAGCTTCTTAAATAACTGCGTTGCATAAGACAAAAACATCATATTTTACACCATGTCCGGATTAGTCCAGTTTGTTTTGTCATAGAGGCTGTGCACATTTTGCTACAGATTTTTTAGCCACAGCTGCTCTGCCAATTTTCGGACAATCCTGACTATAAACTAAATAGAGCAGGATTTCCAGAGCTGAAACCATAAATTGTCAATTCACTGAGTAGATGATGGACAGAAAATGCATTCTTCTTTTGTCTTATGAGATAGTAAATTGAATGTTTGGTTTTTGATAAGTAAATTTAACTCATTTTGGAAATAGTGGACATTTTTCATCAATTTCAGTTTTTTTTATAAATCAAACAATTAAATGAAAAAAAACATTATAAGAGTAATCAATAATGGAAATTTAAAATGAATCAAAGTGCACTTGAGGCCTCTCATTGCAAGTAATAGACAACTGTTGTGAGCTGTCATATCAGGGATATTTAGACACAGTAAGAGGGAAAAGTATTTAATGTCAAAATCAAAAATTAGAGACTAATCACAAAAATACACAACTTTGTGTACGTTTATCTTTGCTCAGTCTAATGCTTATCATCTGGTGAACTGAGATGCATTATATCGGGATTATCTCCCCAACCCCCACATTGGAAACCACTGTAGTGAAATTAAAACCCCCCTGTGTGCATCAGGGTACAGCTGTTACATCAGAATTGTTACTCCTAAAAGGGACATATCTTACATGTTTTACATTTCAGTAGATCTCCTACTTTGTACTGTTATATACTGGAGAAGGTTTATCACTGATCCAGGATCATTGCATTTTTCTGAAAACTGATTGATCAGTCTTCAACATTGAATCTCATGGGCAGTACTGCAATAAGTAAAGACCAACATGTTTACTGTTTCCCTTCTGCCATTTACATTTCTATCCCTCCTTTCACCACGGGACTCTCTTCCACTGCAAAAATAAAAAAAAGAGACAGGGCGTATCATGATCTGTACAAGTTCTTTATTTTATTGTAAGCACAGCTTTGTAAATGCACCGAGGAAACAACAGTGAAAACTAGAATGTTACAAGAAGAGGAAGGAAAGAAAGACACAATGAAGAGTAGAAGAGGGTCACTTGACAGTTGTTTTTTCAGAGCTGTAAATAATACATTTCTACAAATTTCTCAGCAGAGAAAACATAAGTGTGAGGGAGCGAGAGAACGAGAGAGAGAGAAAGACTACGGCACGCGCAACAGAGAGAAAGAAAATAAAAACAAGGATGGGCACAGGTGCGCTCGTGCACCCCCCTCAGGGACTCTCATAAATGATGCCGTTACTGGATATTCCATTTTAATATCATATATAGATACATATCCCCTATGTGATAATACGCCATGTCCTGTCATACCTAATCTAGTAAGCAGCACACACCCATCTTCCTCCATGTTGCCCAGGAGTGGACTGATCCAAGATGAGACAAATGGAGGACACCATAGGATTTTCTGAAAGGGGTGGACATAGTTCACATTAATTTAAAACCACAGTCTCACTATTCTGACTGTCAATAGGACCCCGATAAAAAGTAATTTTTAAAATTTAGTCTCATGCATAGCCAAGCTCACAACACCTCCTATACTTTGGAATTTGCCTATGTACTGTGTTTGCTATGAGCAGGCATGAACCACTGCGGCTCGTGTTAGTGCTTGGTTGGTTGGTCGGTCGTACCTTTTAGGCTAATCAGCACCTTTTTGAAAGAGAGAAAGTGTGTGTTTATGTATGTGTAAGAGAAAAAAAACTCCAGACATTAAAAACTGCTGCAGTAAAATCTCATTGTAAAATAAATCCAAACTATGACACAATGTAAATTTACATTCCTGTCTACTACCTGGCCCCGGTTACTCGCTGTCGAAGACACATGGTGGCACCATTCGTTCGTCTCAGCCCTGTTCTATGAACCTTACCCCCCACCCAAAAAAAATGAGAACCATGCAGTTGCACCACTTCCTGTCGACATCATGATGTTATTCAGAGGGGATACTGTGGTGTTCAGGATATAGAGGAGGTGAAGAGGACGGACATTTCTTCATCCTTGAGTGGTTAGTGTCAAACCTGGGTGGACTATGTGACTGAATGTGTTTGTTTACGTTTAATCCAAAGTTAAGGGTTCAGTTCAGTCTGAGATCAGAGTGGATCCCGAGTGATGGTCAGGAGAACACTCCCCTCTTCTGCACCACAACTCCCATCTTGTAGTGGAGCAGGAAATGTAGAAGCTCTGTGTGAGAGTGCTAGCGTATGTGTGGATGTAAGCAGTTTGCTGCTGTGAAAGGGTGTTAAGGATGTGTGTTTTGTTCTCGGTCTGTGTGGGTGAGAGCTCATGAACGGATGTTTTTGGTGGGCAGAGTTCTGAGGTTGCCATGTGGGAGGGCGCTTCGTCTCCTATAGGCCCTCAGATGGGGGTTCGCTGGCGCTGGAGCCGGACTGGGCACGCTTGATGTACAGATTCAACAGCTTCAGCTACGGACAGAAAGACAAAGGACAGACATGTGAATGTGTTTTGGAAGAGGTGAAAATCCATACATTGGCTGGCACTGCTAGAGCTGACCCCACTATGTTGTTTTTGTATGTGATATGTATGACTACTGCATCTGTTTAGGCTTCCTGTCAGATGACTATTGTGATGAATCTGATAAACGTTGCTATATACTTTAAGATTAAGCACTGGGATTCTGCCAAATATACATTTTTTGCTGATCTACTAAGCCCCTTTATGTAATTTTTGTTTCCCTGCCTTTATGGTTTTGCATGTTATTGAACACTGTGTAATATTTTAATAACAGTTGTTTGAATGCAAGAAAGAGACCTAACAGTAATTCAAATATTAGTTTAAATATAGAAATATGTGCTAAAATATTGCATACCATTACAAGAAAAAGAAAGAACAATTACTGTTTTTATCAAGGGAGTCTGGTAGATCTTACTCTTAAAAAAAGGTCCATAGGGATTATTTCTACACTGTTGTTCGACACTTGTTAGAACAATCTGAGCCTCAGCCATCAGTGGCAAAAACAAGCACTATAGTGGACGTACTTTGATGGGCGCCATTGCCAGCAAGGATTACCTTGCAGTCAAACCTGGCTCTATACCCTTTAAGCACCATAACATGGAGTGTAATTAAGATCGAAAGATCTTGCACTGTAACACTGATGAGAAACGCCACATTTTCAGCCAAGTGGCTTGTGCTAAGTTCACATTTCTACTGCTTATAGGTCAGGTTACCTTGCTGCTGGAGAGTTGACTGAGGTGCGGTTTGAGGTCTTCTCCGATCACTGCGTAAATGGCCACTAAGCAGAACACACAGGCTTTCCTCACACTGCTCTCAGAGTTGTCGTAACCCTGTTCACACAGATAACATAGATCACAAGACACTTTCATTAAAACGAAGGAGTCTGAGTAACTATTGATGTAGGAAAGCTTGTGGCGTGTGAGGACAGGAGGTACATTCGTTTTTACCGACTTTATGAAAAAAAATAACAAATTAGCCACTTATGATAAAAGCTTTACCAAGGTCTAGAATAACTGAGACCTATTGTTTAAATAGAATCACTTGACTCTGAAAGATACAAAGAACTAAGACCTTGACTGTGATTTTTAGCATCAAAACTAAATGTTTATTATATGGTTTCTGAGTGTGTGTTACCTGTATGAGTCCTGGCACTATCTCAGGCAGTAGGCTCATCAGGCCCTCGCGGGGAACCCTCTCCACCACTTTGGTCTGCATCTTGATGGCAGCCAGGTTGATGGGGTAGTCAGCTGACTGGATGATGGGACACAACACCTTGACACACTGGTCTGGACTAATGGACAACGCCAACATGGCTGCAGTCTCTTCTGCTGCTCGTACCACCTGAAGGAACACACGCAAACATCATCAGTATTGATGATGCGAAACAGTAATTTGGGCTTTTGGACCATCTATTCACACCATCCAAAGTTCTCATGATAAAAACAGTTTTTAAGTGAACTCGTCTGCATGTTTGATTACATGTACCTCCTTGTGGTGGTCTTTGTGAGCCTCCAAGGCCTTCATGATGGTGAGCTCTGCGTAGTTTTTGAACCTCCAGGGCTGTTTGCTGAGAATCTCCCTCAGCACCCGCAGAGCCAGCGTCCGGATCACATGCTGGGAGAATTACAAAGATTGAAGATTAAAGGACAGGAACTTGGCCTATCTTGGCCTATTTGCACCAGTGTTATCGCAGAAATGAAGCGAGTGCGTGTACCTCTCTGTCGCCCATCGTTTCAAGCAGGAGCAGCAGAATGGTCTTGAAATGTTCATCCCACACCTGCAGGGTGTTTTCGCGAATCAGCTTCAGCAGTTCGCACAGCGCTGCTTTCCTCTCCTCAACGCGCTCGTTGTGATTGGACAACTCTTTAAGCAGCTCGGCCACTATCTCTGATTGGTCCAGGCTGCTATCTGTTAAGAGAGAGTACGATCATCGTACGATTTGTTTTGTGTGATACAGTATGTCTGTTATTTTTCTGACAGGATGTATGTGTACCATCAGTGAGATGCTCAGAGTCGTCCATGCTGGTGTCTTTGCGGCTGTGTTTGAAAGGAGAGTCCGAGAAGTGCTCGCGGGCCCCTCGTGGGCTGGATGAGAGCAGGGGGGTGTTGAGGAGGGAGGTCTTGTTATCCAGAGCCATGCGGCCTCCTTCCACCGAGTCTGACATTCGGATGTCTGTCCCGCTGTCACCCTACAGAGATGCATTAAAATAAGAGGGTTACTTTCACAGCTGTATTTTGGTTCATTTGGTCCAGACCAAATAAAAACAAAAAAACACTGTTGCCTTTTATTTCACGCTTGTTTCATGTACACACAGACTGTTTTTACAGTCGAACCAAGACACATGGACGAGTCACATGGACTCCTAGCTAACTCATTCATTAGACAGATTTCACGATTGTCGTCCTGCATTATCAGCACTAAGAAGCCACCCAAAAAACATGTTTATTCCATTGGACTGACAACAAGATATGCTGCACCTTGTGTTTGTTTCTTAGCGGTCATAAGAAGCAAAGAAATAATAGATTATTAACATTATTAGCCCAGACTGCAACTTTACCTCATCTGTCAAAAACAGGTCAAAAAAGAAGCATCTTGTTTAATAATTATGAAGTTTTTTCTTAACCACACTGTCTGTGGACAGAGGGTGGATACTCTACAGATCGTTGCCCTCTGAGACAAATGTGGTTTGTGATTTTGAGCTATATAAATAAAATCTGAATTTACTTAAGGTTACCATGTTTTCACTCTTTATTTGGGAGCTGCTGAAATACTCAAAGGGGCGACATATGTTTTATCATTGTTTATCTCATTTATACCTTCTGATACATCAAGGAAAATCCCAGCACAAGTTATCTTGCATATTTATTTGGTTCTCTTACATATAGATTTTGCTTGGGAGATTACTTTTGACAGTTGACAATCAGCAGCCCTTTCACAGCCCAACTGAGCTAGACCAAGTCCGGCTGTTTATTCAACACCAGAGTTAAAATGACAGCTTCACAGTAGAATAACTGAACCAAACCAAACAAGTAAACACGCCAGAATTCCTCTGAAGTGCACTAAACAGGTTAGGTGTGAAAGCATCCCAAACTGGTACAGATATTGGTCAAAACAAAGGAAACACACACTTTCCAGTTTCACTTTGCAGATTAATTCATCTGGATCACCTGACCAGGAAAAGGTGGTGACATTTCTTTTGTTTACAGCATGATGTTCTCTAGATGTAAGAAAAACAACCTGGTGTTGGGACTGGTGTGGACGCTGACATATGGTGAACCACCATGTGAGAGGTGGAGGAGGGTGAAAAGGTTTAAGGTGCTCTTGTTTCTGTGTATATTTACACTCAAACCACTAGACTCCACAATCAAGAGTTGTGGGTTGATGAGTCAGGTGTACAGTGATTGGCAGGCTGATGGCATGTGGGCAGGTTAGATTTCAGATGCACCTCATGCGGAAAATGTCAGGAGGTCACACCTCTGTACTAGAGTACACCATGTCCTTTAAAAAAGGGGCTGGGGTTGTTGAGAGGGACTGCAATAAGACCTGGCATATCGGCTGAAGTCATAAATTTGGACTCAACAAGCAGTGTCTAGATAAGCATGAAGGAAGGTTCTTGTTGAAAAAAAAACAAGCCAGGGAAAAGTCATTTTCAGCAGATGGGATAATACCAAAACAATAAAGATAATTTGATCAGTGGCTGAAGAGGATTACGTTTACAGTCCTCAGTCCCATCAACACTTAATGGATGCCTCTCAGTTCCCACGCTGTGGGGGGAAGGGGCGCAACAGATCAGATGTCAGAGTCATATAAAGAATATGTAGGTAGCTGTGTGTGCGCGCGTGTGTGTTTAGGCCTTTACATGCTTTAGATAACACGCAGTAAGGCGAGACAAGACTGTGGCTCAGTCTCGAAAGTGAAATATATCTGTAGCTCAAACTAGCAAACACGCATAAAAGGTTAGGACTCAATATCTTGTTTACATATTCTTTGGTTAGATAGTTACTTTGACTATGTATTATCAGGACAGGATTAAACACTGCTGATAAAGAAGTGTCTTATTTGTTAAATAAATAATATTTGTTTTTCTTTAAATAATATTGTCCGACTACTAATAAGGATTAATAACAAGGAATAAACTAAACTGCCAGATAAGAGAAGCTATTTTTACAGTGCATAGAGAAATTGTCTTGCATGTTTTGCGTCATCTGATCGGCCTTTACACAAACCACTCCCGATCAAGCACCCTTAACTACAACAACTGGGTCCTTAGATGAAATGCAAAACTGATTTTATGATGTTTCATGATGGAATTCTGAAAAGTAGGCAGCTTGGTAATTTTTAAGCTGTGCCGTGGCGATGGTACAGTGGCTTGGACACTTGCTTTTGGTGTAAGAGACCCTGGTTCAATTCCCACAGTGGCATATCCACCATTGTGTTGTTGAGCAAATTACTTAACCCCTCGCTGATCCAGAGGTGTGCAAACTCTGACCTATTTAGCAATGGTAAGTCGCTTTGGATAAAAGTGTCAGCTAAAAGAATAAATGTGATGTGAATGTAAGCCTACTTGTGGCTGCCATGCTTCACACAATTGTCTGTAAATCTTTCACTGTTGTTATGTCACTATGCTGGAATAAGAAAATCTCATTTAAAACCAAAGAGGTTACTGACAATTACAGAAAAAAAAAACTTTCCTCCCCAAGAATATTTTACACAAATAGGAGTACAGCTCACATCAGCCTTGACACATACTGATCAACACATCCACCTGTCTGCTCTACTGACCTCCTCTCCCTCCCGCCGTTGGACGGGTTCATTCATGTCCTCTTGGCTGCGGACGCTGAAGTTCTGGATCGCCTCGGTGACACCTTTCAGTGAACTGTAGATGTCCTCCGAGTTCATGTTCTCTGTGTCGTAGTCAAATGCACTGCACATAAACGAGATGAGAAAAGTGACACTGAGCCGGGGCTGCGCAATTACAGATGAAGACCTGCTAATTATCACCGTAAGTACTGTTACCCCCCAAGTATGATACATGTCTCATATGGTATTCCTTAGAAATTTATAATAAATCTGAAATACGTGTGAAGGGTGGAAATATTATAAATGGACAACCAACATTCGAAAATAAAACTACAAAAACAGTATTGATATCTGAACTACTGTGCATACTAAAAGATATTTTTTTACATTGTTAATTAGACACAAAGGAGAAGAATTAGCCCAGAGTCATTCTGTCTGTAATGTGGTTTACTTGATATAAACATCTGTAGACTTTACCCTTTTCTACTGCGTACATCCTGTCCTCTTCTCGTGCTAATATGTAAACGATTGTTAGATGGATTTTCCATTTTTATGAATTGTGTTAAGTAGAGGTGTGACGCTTGTGTGTGTGTGTGTGTGTGTGTGTGTGTGTGTGTGTGTGTGTTACCTTGGTGAGGGGGTATTCTGGGAGGTATTGGTGGGGGAAGTGACCGGGCTGGACCAGCTGGCTGGAGATCTAGGGGTGTGGCGCGTCAGAGGGCTGCCCATTGGTGCCTAAGGAAGGGACAAAAACAAAACAATACAAAAACTTATGTTAGAAAGAAGTATGCTATTAACGGTATGGTTTAATGATTGACAACTATAGCAATGTAGCAATATAGTAATGTGCGTGTCTGAAATAGTCCTTCCCTCTCGTAAGAGCTGACATGTGTGTCTGTTTTACCTGTGCAATGTTGCCAGTGTTCTTCAGATGGTTTTGAAGCAGCTTGGTGGCTCCGTCCTGAAAGGTTTTGGGCAGAGCTGCCAGCAGCATTGTGAACTCTGGAGTGTTGAGCTGGAACAACGAGATTAGCACAGACTGGGCTGCCTGTAAAAAGCAAAATACTCTTGGTTAGAAAGACTTTTCAAAAGATTTTCCACCCTCTTTCCTGCATTTGTGTGTATTAGTAAATCCAAGGGTTCTTTCCAATGACAGGAGAATCAACTGTGGGAATAACGATGTAATGGAGTATGTTCATCTCCAAACTATCAGGTTTGTGTGTCAGTACCTTTCTGACATCAGAGCTCTTGGGTTCAGTCGTCCAGGTGATGATGCGGGAGACGGCCAGCCGAGTCTCACTGGAGTTCACAAAGTCTGGAGCTTCCATCTGTATCGCCAGAGTCTCAATATACTTCAGAATGGCCACCTTCACCTGCAACACACATTTATAAAAATCATCAGTATGTTGAGTGAAAACAAAGACACAGCATGGCCAATATTCACCTGTAAAAACACAAATACAGTCATAACAAAACTTCAAACGCGTGAAAAAGTGACCACACACATTCACAGTCAGCATGTACAACCACAGCAGACTGTGCATCTCTTGCAGGTCTGAAAATCAAATGATCTGATGAATCAGTGAGAGTAGATCAAAGTGCATTCATGGTCATGCTTTAGGAAAAACAAATCAATCAAAAAGAAAAGCAAATGACAGATGACAAAAAAAAGGGAACTATTTAATGCAAACATTCACCGCTGGCTCCGAAACGCCACAACAACTGACTTCTGCCCTGATTTCCCTCCATCTCTCTACATTATGCACCTCAAGGACCAGAATTTCCTCCAAATCACTTAGCAGCACCGTGCGCGCCATATAATTGCTCCCCCCGGAGCGCACTGACCTGGGAGGACTGGCTCCAGGCTGCGGCCTGCTCGTCTAGAGAGCAGGCATGGCGCCGCGCTCTGGGGGGGAACAATTTTACCCCGGACCCTCCCCTGCCTCGCCCACAACACGAGCTCCGTACAGGCTTCAGAGAGAGAGAGGAGAAGCACCGCGTCAATCAGACAGAAAGGGAGATAGGGACAGGGTAGGACAGGGAGAGACAAGCGAGGAAGGAGGAGGGAGGGAGGGAGGAAGGAGGAGGGAGGGAGGGGAGGGTGCAGAGTATAAGAGGAGTAAAAAGATTGGAAAGGAGGCTTGGGCGTTATTTAAATTTAATAAGATTCTGAAAATCTGGCAGTACACACTGTAATCGTCACATGATGGCAGCAAAGAGCTGTGATGCTGAGTTAACCAACATGAATCAGTGAGTTATGAAGCTTCATGCAACTGTTTAAAAGCTGGATAATGACCGCTAACACTGCTGAGATGCTCTGCATTGTATTAACACCATTTCATGTCTACACTTTTATCATGGTGCAAGGAAAGTGCATGAGCTAATCTTGCAAGTCACCTCTGCTAGTTGCATTTTTATGGTGCGATATTGATATATTTCTCTGGAAATTAAACTGAGAAACTGTTTAAAGGTAAAATAACCAAATGGGATTTTTGTTTTTTGGAATTGCGTATCATAAAAACCCAGTTACTTCATAACGTTTGCAAACAATCCTGTAAATCCAAGATTGTCAGGAAGCAGTCGTGCTTACTGCTTTGCAACATCACCCACAAACATATTTCTATGGCTTCTAGGGATGAGCTCCTTAAATGTCTTGTTTTGTCTGCAAGCCAAATATATTAAATGTTCTGTCATAGAGGAGTAAAGAAACAAGAAAATATTCACATTTGAGAAGCTTGAATCAGAGAATCTTTATTTTTCTTCCTTAAAATTTACTCAAACCATTATCAACCATTATCAAAAAAATTGCCCATTAATTAGATAGACAACTAATGCATTAATCGATTCAGCTTTACATATTTATACTGTCTCACGGTATACATCGTCACATTACCCTGCCCTAGCCTGTGATGTGAGCTGTGAGGTCCTGCTTTGAGCTAACAGAGAATTTAAAATTATTTTTCTTCAGGCCACATAGCAAGTCCGCTTCCTACTGCATGAAGTCAAATGAAGGGTAAATTTATATTTGGGGCAGGAGGATGAAATTTGTGTGCTGACAATCTTTCATTCCCAAGCCTACCTGGAAGGCAGAGGAAGAGGGAGACTGACAGGAATGAAAAGTGGTGAGAATGTGATCATCAAGTGGGAAAAGGCGTGGGAGGGAGCAGAGCGAGATAACTAAAGAAATAAAGAGGTAATGAGGACGAGGAGTGAGGGACGAAGAAGCGGAAACTGAAGGGAGGGTAAGGAGGGGTGGGGCAATGTGATACTGGTGAGGCAAGAAGTTGCTTCAACAGAAGGGTTAGTGAGAGAGAGGAAAGTACAAGACGATGGATAAGGAGGAGTTTCCACACTGTAGCAGAGCAAAAAGCCAGTGGAGAGGCTATGGCTATCCAATCACAGCCCAGGATTCAGGGTTTTGTTTTTTGGGTTTAGTTTTTTTTGAGAGGCAGCGCCAGCACGGGCAGGCATGAGGTCATATCAGTACAGCAGTTACCATGGTTACACAGTCCCCGAGTTTCCAGCCTTATGTCCATCCTCCCCTCCTGTATTCAGACCTTCACACAGGCAGCTCTCTTTCTCATGGAAACACACACACACACACAAAATGATTTACCTTGAGGTTGGGCGTCTGTGTCTGGTCCACAGTGAATCGCATGAGAATAGTAAACTGGAGGTCGTTCGGGAAAGACTCTCTGTCGGAGAAGAAAGAAATCCAAATTAAACCTCCAGCGCACACAGAAACACATTTCAAGAGTAAAAGGATCTCGACAGGTGTCTCTACAGGTTATGATAAATGACTGTATAACTACGGATGTCAGAGCTAAATGGATGGCTTGCGTTCCTTTCTCTTGCTAAAACCACCATTTGTGTAAAAGAAAAGAAAAAGGAAGCATCGGGCCTCGTGCAAGAACATTTTGGTATTTTTATCTCAACAGTCTTGTACTTTTTTTTTTGCTCATATAACTGTGTAAATAACATGTAAACATGATAAATGTGCGTTCATGAGAATTATAAAATTAGCATAATACCATATAAGACTATGTGTCTGCCCCATACATCAGGGAGTGTTCATTCATGAAAATGACATTGAGGAGTAAAAAATAACTTAAGTTTTAAGACTGAAGTCCTGTGGAGATTATATCCTTTTTTAACTGCGTCAGCAGTGGAGTTAGGTGAAAATTGTTGCATTGGTGTGTCTGTCTACGGCGTTGCAGCTCCAAAAAGTTTCACATTTACAGAAGCACAGCCTGCTGTAATCTAAACCACGACAACAACCATTAATCTGCCTCTGCCAATGTATCAGCTCGCTGTCACTCTATTCCAAGGGCCCAATGCGCGTGTCATCCAAAAGATTACACTGCCAGCTGACCTTATTATATTCACAGACAAATTAAACTTCAACAGTGCATCATTTAAGTTGTTTTGCAGTTTAAGTGTATACAGTTAGTCTACTGGTTCTCATTCAGATGTTCATATTGATACTGTAGTGTTATAGCATTAATAGCCAATTTAAATGAATGATTATACTGTTATTTAGGTTATTACTCCCTATCGTTATTAGGTTATATGAATACATTTAGAATTATATTTTAATTCAACTCCAGAGTCAAACTGGATAATGTCAACATAATTTATGAAGTGTAATTTATATAGGATTGCATCAAAGTACAAAATTACATTCCATTAGTGGTTGAAAATATAGGTAGAGAAAACAGTCGACTAATTCCACGTGACTCCTGCGTCAGGTCTGGACCACTTGTTAATTGTGTTCTTATCTAAGACAAAATTTTTAATACAAGAAAACCAGTGGAAGGTCTCCAAAATCACTTGTACAAGCCACTTCTATGAAAACTGCATGTGTGAGTGGTTCTTGCATGAGGCCCATTGATCCTCAGAGGCCTATCTATTCTTTTATATGTAAACAAATCATCTAAGAGCAAACTAGCATTTCAGAGCTTTCAAACACTTCACACACAGGCTTCTTGAGATGTGACTGACAGTTTCAAAAAGCCGACCTTTGAGCTTGATTTTGTTACACTTACTACATACTGAAACTTATGTTACCCACGGGTCAACAACCTACGTGCCCTAATGTCAGGCTATAAGGCGACACCCACCGTGTGACATCCAGGGCTCTCTGAACTTTGGCCTGTACGGAGCCCAGCAGGTCAGCTCCCATCTTCTTCAGCAGCTGTGTGAGCAGGACGAACAACCAGTCCTGCAGATCCTCCTTATGGACGTGGATGAAATCTACCAGTGTCTCCAGGAACATACTGAACACCTACACACACACACACACACAGTTTGGGTCAGACTCACTCATTCACTCAACAATTCACATGTTTCATGCACACATGCAAGTGGTCCTGTATTTAGAGGATAAAGTTATAGCATCATGTGAGAGTAGCATTAGTTCCCATTGTGAAGTTAGTGGTTATTCACTCATCATTGCAGCAGCCCACCTTCATTCCCAATCACCAATTAAACTTAAATCACCCAAATTAATAGTGATAGTATTAATATTAGAAGACAACCACAATGAGACAAGTAATTACTTGACAAGAATTAACACCAATCAGACTGCAGGGTGACCGTCTCTACATGCCAGTGGTTGATTTTAGCAGGACAGTGTCGTTACAGGCAACATTATGTGAGGAGGGTTAGTGACTGTCTGTTACTTTGTTGCCCTGATAAAGGGTTATCCAATCAGATGAATCTATCCAAACACAATGTACAAGCACAGTACCACTGATTGGCCAAACTTACTCTCTACAGAGAGTTCCAGAGGGTGGCATGGGGGAGAGAGAGACACATCTGTTAGCATCCTGACAGAGAACACCTGAGTGTTCGCTCAACAATCTTGACTTTCAATCCACAATTTCAATCCAACATTTGCAAAATGGACAAAAAAAGACCAACAACATCTTGAAAACGTGAAGTGATGTTTTGTGCACACTGGAAAAAAAACTGAAAGATATGTTGAAAAACATGGGAGATGAGAAAGAAGAAGTGGGGATAGAGAGATGAAGGCAGAATCCACGGTGAGATGCAGTACCTTGAAAGAGGCTGAGCTTATACTGGATTCTGCCGTGCCGTACACTCTGCCGGAGTCTCGCTGAAATTCATCAAATCGTCAAATGTCAAACGAGGGGAAGGGGAGGGAGGGGGAGCCCTCACACACCTTACGACATGTGTGAGGCAACGGGCACTCAAAAATGCCGAAAAAAAAGTGGCAGTGTTAGAGAGGGCGAACCGCAGCTGGTTAGTCGGAGACAGGAGCTGGCAGCCCAAACGTGTGTGTATACTCAGGTGCATCTGAGTGTGTGTGCGGTCAGTGTCGTCGCTGCAGACTGCAGGGAGGGGCGGAAGAGAGGGAGTGGCAGTGAATGCAGTGAGCACAGCATTTGGTTGCTAAAGAGTGATAGAGGAACACCACAGGACGGCGGAGAGTGTAAGGTCACACGCAGGCATGGCATGCCATTAGAAAACTGTCGCACACTCTGCATGCCTGTGTTTATGTTTGAGTGTGTATATCCATGTGTGTGTACGTCTGAGAACACGTTTTGACCAGTTTATCCCGTCTTTATCTCTAAACTTATTCAAAAGACTATTTAATAACTGTGACTGTTAAAATGTGTCTGTACGAATTAACAAACAGAGCCTTGTCTTTGTTTCGGCAGAATCCTGTACAGTGAAGGATTGTGGGATAAAGTATGGAGAACCAAAATAAAAAGTCAAAGTGCATGAATTATGGATCTATTTGAAATGATATTGTAAATGAGTGCTGTGTGGTTTGTGTGAGCACTTGCGCTTCATGCATTCATACCTTACTGTGAGGGTCAGCAAACATCCTGGTGAAGATTTCACACAGCCTCTTCAACTCCACCCGACTGCACATCAAAACAACAGACTAACAGTTAGGTGAAAACAATCAACAATCAATTTATCTCTTGAAAAACACATTTGCTTGTTCTGTGGCTGACCTGAGGGTGCGTTGGTTCTTGAGCAGCGCCTGTAGGCCCAGCAGCCCCTCCTTCCTCTCTGACCAATTGGCACTGGCACAGCGGTTCAGCACCTGACAGGAACCACAAAAAGGCCTGTTGAGACTTCTATACAGCAGGAAGTAATGATATTAAGAAATGTTGAGCTTGATACTGAAGTGAAAGGGCTTCATGGTTTTTCAGATTTAGGGGATGGAAATATATACATCAGAACACGTGTGGAACTGAACTTCAATATCAAAGACTGCATGAATCTCAGTGATTTCCTCACTGCAAATCCAAATCTAAACCAAATTTCACAGAATCGTTACCAGTCTTGTGTGTTTATTAGGGATGGGGATCGTTAATTTTTATTGATATTGCTACCCTTATTGAGACTGCTTAATGATCCGATTCTTTATCAATACTTTACTATTATTTGCTGACGGTTATTTGGTACGAGCAGACTCAACGGGCATGAGGTAGGCTTGCACGGTATGAGGAAAATATTCAATGTGCGATAACAATGTATATTGACATGACATATGACTTGCGATCAATAAACATATATTGATGTGTGCATATTAACGCTAACCTCGGCTACATCTTCTGTCTGTCTCATGTACGTGGGGATGGCTCCTCCGTTTCTGGAGCTGTAGGACCTCTCTGAACAGGCGCTTGATGCATCACTGTTAGCGTCATCATCGGAGTACATGCCGTAGTTCTCGTACCGCCGCCGTGCAGGCTTCTTCTGCAGGTGAAGGACAGGAGAAATGGAAAGGACATGAAATTAAAATGAAAGTGAAGACGGAGTAATAACAAGGCACAGGGAGAAACATGCTCACTCACACACCTAGCTTGACGGAACACAAACACAGCTAAACACACACACACACAGAGGACACACAGGTAAGAGGCGGGGGAGGAAGCTGACCTTGGACCGCATGTCTCCCAACAGCTGACAGCATTAAACAGAGGTAGAACCAGGGGTTAGTTAACACACACACACACTTCAGGAGGTGTGCGCTGCATATGGTGACAGCTTACTGAAATGTGCAAAGAGTGGTTATGCATTTTTTTATGTATATGTGTTGTGGTAGCGTACGTGTTTTCATACCAGTGCATCTGCGAGAGCCTCTTCTACGTCGGAGCCCGTGTTGAGGACCCTCATGGCACTGACTGAGGAAGAGAGACGACTGGATTGACTGATGCCAAAACCCGATCCTGTAGAGTCAGACAGACAGAGGGAGTGGGAGGAAGAAGGACAGGAGAGAAAACGTTGAGACCTGAAATTGCTAACCCAATTCTCTCACTCATCGAGGTGGCTCTCATTTGTCCACTGATGATCCAGCCATCCTCCATCATTCTCCTCATCATCCATTCTCTGACATTTCCTCAACCCACACACTCTACATTTCCTTTCATGAGTCGAGCCTGTAAGTCGATGTGATGACTTGTTAGGTGACACTGCAGGTGCCAGTGGGGGAGAAAGAATGATTGACAGAAAACATAGGAGAGCGTGTTGGTGTCTCTGCAGAGAAGGGGCAGAGGCAAATAAAGAAAAAAATAGTAAAACTGGCAGAATGGTTGTCAACTGGTAACTGAACAGGCGGAAACATGCGATTCCACTGGAGGGTGTCGACATCCTGGAGCTGAAGGTAAAAAAAAAACAACTGAGGCTGATGGACAAGAAAAGAAACAGGCTGACACATAATACAGGAGAAGATGCGTGGCACAAAAGAGAACAAAAAACAAAAACAAACAAAAAAAAACGGAGCGAACAAAAATTGAGGCGAAGTGGGTGGGTGAGGTACGGAGAAATAGATGTACTCAGCCTTCACCTGCTGCCCCAAAAGTATCAGGTGTGTGGAGAGCTCCGGTGGAGCGAGAGTAGCTCCGCGTTGCTGCAACCAAGATTAAAAACACACACAGTTTAACACTCGCACACGCACACACACGAGACAGATACACACAACCCTAGAGTAGAAAGAAAGGATGAAAAACATGCAAGTGATTGCTTTTTCTTTTTTTTTCAAATCACCCTCAACTTTCTAAACGATTGACATTTTTATGTGTTTAGTTTAAATCAGACACTGAATAAAAAGAAGAAAGGTTTCTCTTCCTTTGATGTCTTATCGTCTCATCCCTCCTGTATATCTGTCCACTACTGCTACTCACCAAGGGGCGTGAAGGAGCGTACGGGGCTGGTGTCCCGGCTGCTCTCCCTGCTGGCCTCTCTGCTGCAGCCCTGACTCATACTGGGCCGAGGGATACGACTGCCCCGTGCTAACGGCGCCGGGTTACAACACCGCACCGAAAAGATGAGGGGGACACGGGGGGAAGGAAGAGCAGCGGAGGGAAGAAAAGTGGTAGGTAAGAACACAAAGGAGAAGGGGAAGGGAAGTGAAGAAGACAACAAAAAGACAAAATAAGAAAGACAAACATGAGCAGTGACAAAGAAGAGAGAGGGGAAGGTACATGGATAAAGACATAAATAAGACAGAACAGGCAAAAGTGACAAACTGACAGAAACAACAAAGAATATGAGGACAGGTCTACTGGCCCTGAGGGAGCATCTCAACAGCAAGAACAAGTAGTCACCACAGAGGACTGAGAATAGGCTGCAACTAGAGATCGTTGTCATTATTGATGAATCAATCAATTTACTTTATGGTTTACTGTGTAGTAATCTGGTCTATAAAATAGTGAGAAATGCCATCACACTTTTCTAGAATCCTCAACTGTCCCTGTTTTTTCCGTCAAAGAGACCAAAACCCAACAATATTCAGTTTACAATGATAGTAAATAATAAAATGTGGGAGGTTATAATTAGAAAATGTTTGGCATTTTGTTTATCAGATTACTTAAAGGTGACCTATAATCCTTTAATCAATATTTTCTATTGAATCTATAATGTTACAAAGTCAGATGTTCATGTTAAACATGGCCAAAGTTTCAAATAATGAGGTAAACTTATTTAAAAGAAATCCTTGTGAGCCAAAACCTCAGATTTCTGCCTGTTCTGCAACTGTAGAACAGGTCCAACTGTTCCATACATGGTCATTTGCGCAAAGCCTAGCAGATGTCTTTTCCGGGTTGTGAAGGAAAATTAAGCATGTGTGGTTTTCCTAAAGAAGACATTGCCAAACAAGATTGGATCCGGTTTCTTTTTTGGTGCCTAAATCAGGATCTTGGCCAATCAGAAGACCGTGGTCCAGTATACGAAACAAAATCATCCAAAGCTATCATACAGGAGTCACATAATTAAAATATAGGGCTGGAAATGCGGTAGAATAGGTCACCTTTAAATGATGAATCACTGAAATAGTAGGATGCATTTTCTGGAAAATCTGTAAATCGATTAATCGTTTCAGCTTGCTCATCAAAAGTTTCCCAAAGAGCCCTTGGTGAAGTCATTGCCTGATTTGTGCAAAATATTTGGGTTGATTATCACAGTTCACAGCAAAAATTCACATTTTAGAAGCTGGAACCTTTTAATTGTGGGCATATTTGCCTAAATCAAAACAAATGTTGATTAACAATTAATCAATTATCCAAATTGTTGCACATTCATTTACTGTTGTTCGACTAATTGTTTTAGCTACAGATGAGATGCACCAAAAAAAAGCACAGCACTATTGGACTCAAACGGTCCGATAATCACAAACATTCAGGCGATCTCCCTGCGTCTCACACACAAACACACACACAGAATAGAAAAGGAAGCGATATGAGATGAGTATAGCGATCGAGGGGGGTGGGAGAGGGGAGAATCTGCGTTTTTCATCCAGTAGCATCGCAATCATCTGGTATTGCTCTGTTCATCAGCTTTAGCATCTACCCAGCCAATCAGGGTTAATCCCAGCCTACCAAAGGGTTACAATGCCCTCATGATGCTTTGCTGATCCTGCTAGGAGGTTCATTCACCGGTTAGTAAACAGAGAGAGGAGGTACGTTTATAATGCGTGGACATCTGCCGATCACAGGCACCCATCACCACAACAACGCAGCCATAAAGCCAGAGACAGGTTAGAGGGACGGGTTCTATGATGCTCAGGCTGTGAGCTACAGCTTGATGGAGGGGTGGGGAAGACGGGGGAGATTGTGAGATTTGTTGTGATGCATAGAGATTTAGGATGATTTTAAGATGAGATGAGAACAGACTGAGGTAAAGAGATGGATAGCAGGATGGTCTGGGTCGAGGTCTGAGCCTTACCTCCTCTGCTCGCTCCGTTGTAGATGGAACTAATGCTGGAAGGAGCTAGATGACAGAAGCAGCAGAGGCAGGAAGAGAAGGAGGACAGGAAGAAGAACAGAGGAGGGAAAGGTGGAGACGGAGCAGGAGTGGGAGAAAAGTTCAGTTGAGATCCAAAAATACATGGAAGACTGGCTTTAGTGTGTGATGCTTGTAAGATATCACTGAGTGTGTAAATCATTGGCAAGCTGTGTTTTTAAAAACAAAACCACTGAGTAGTTGTTAAAAAAACGTAGCAGAAAGACGAATATATTAAGGATAAACTTTAATTGTTCAGTTGTAATGAATGAAATAAAAACAAGACTTCCAGTTATGAAACAATAATTGCTTTCTTACCAACAGACAGGCGGGTGGGGGAGGAGTCTCTGGAGCAGCCCTGGCTGCGGGGGATGCGGCTGCGTCTGTGTCCGTCCCCAGCCAGCACCCTGTGGGCCCCTGAGCTCATGGTGCTCAGGGCTGTACTTGTCAGCACACGACCCGGGGAGCCGCTCCGACTGCCAGCTTCAGAGAGACGCAGAGACAGAAGAGGACAAAATACATAGTAAAAATCAGAGTCTTACCCAGGCAACACATGGCATTTAACAGTGAAAGCTATAGAGAAACTTATCCTCCTTTCCTCCTTTAAAGTAAGGATCTTATTTTAAAAAATGCCAACTACTGTATATATATATATATATACAGACAAAGACAGCTGCTACTGCGCTCCACCTAGTGGCACTAGCTTCCAAGCATGTTTTGGCAAATGTCTTAGCATACAGCATGAATATCAAAAATAGAAAGAACTAAATGGCAAACAGTGTTGGATGTCATTGGAAAGAGGATTCTTTGGGCTAGGAGAGGTGAAAACCACAGAAAGTGCATTTTTATCTAAACAATGCCTTTTGTTTGGAAGTGTTCATACTTGTTCAAAATCTTTCATATAAAAACAACAAAATAAATACATTTAATAAACATAATAAAACTGACAACATGATGACACTTTTAAAGACAATAATCCTGTCTTTTGGAAGTTACAGGAGAATATTATGATAATATGATAAGAAAGGTCTATATTTCTCCTCCCCACGACATCCTGTCTCCAAATGCAAAACCCACAGTGTGTGTCTAACTCTACAACGACTCAGATTTCTATCAACCTGAAGACAAACAGTTGAGGAGAAGCTGCTCTGCAGTGCTGAATATGAAGTGCGAGAACAGGCTTTAGGGGAACAAGCTCCAGGGCTCAACACATGAAGCTGGACCGTAACTGATTTCAACATGTCTGAAAATGAGCACGCAGACCAGACTCTCTCTCTCTCTCTCTCATTGACACAAAAAGCCAACTAAAGCCACACACACACAAACTCAACACATGAAAAGTCTGTTTCTATGTATGACTACATAGTGACACAGCTAAAAAAATACATCTAAATGACAGGAAAAAAGCTACATAGGGATTTTTATGGTATTTTGGGGGCATCTTGAATACCACTTATAACTTAGACTATGCAGTAGCTGATACTTTTATCAAGTAAAGACAGAAAAGTAACTGGTGTGGAACTACTTGACCCTCTGACCTCTCCAGAGTATTTCTAGTATTTCTTGTCACCTCTCCCCTCCTTTCTTCCCTTATCTCCTTATATTTATGGATACACAAAGCTACTGTTGATTCTACAAATGTCTGTGAGAGTTACAAAAACTTTTTTTTGTTTTGCAAACCGTTGCTAAGGTTATCAGGACGATTTGCTCAGGATCTACAAATTCAGATTTTGGACAATTCCACTAGACAAAGGCTGTCTTTTTTACAGGGTCTTCTCAATGATTAGGTTACTATTTAGGTTACCATCCAGGCACACATATGAGTGCAGAAACACAAGGCTCCCAAAGCGGTGTGATTAGCATGATCATAGAACAGCCACGATAACAGTCTGTGCCTACAAATCCCAGCATGCCTCAGCCCAAGGGGGAGGAGCCTTAAGTGACCTTTCTGAGTGCACGTGAAGGAGGGGGAAGTCAGTGCAACAGAGGAAAGGTAGTAAAGATAAAGAGCGGGAACAGAAAAGCAAAAAACAGAAGTAGCGTTGTAATCTTACCACCAACAGGGTTAGCAGACTGAGATCCTGAGCCATTAAGCCCATTGGTTGGGAGGAGGGGGGAAGCAGAGGCGAGGGGGAAGGAACAGCAGATTAAACCAGATGAATTATGGGTGTTAGCGCAAAAAAAGCGTCATGGGAGTCAGAACACAGAGTACGATGGGAGCGCATCCTGGTGTTCCATATAAAGAATGCAGACGAGGCTGGAGCACTTTGATTAAATAAATCCATGTATTAAAGAGAAAACAACTATTTGAACATGTGTTGCTAAAAACAAAACACACACACTGGACCAGCTACAGATGAGAGCCTGGGAAAAGCAGTGCATGTTGGGAAACAGCTGGCATACGTATGAAGCAAAGCCAGTTCACAATGAGGAAAAGAAAATGCCTCAAAGTAAATATGCTTAAAAATATCCATACACTCCATCTCACACACACATACATATGTAGAAATATTTCTCAGCCTCTGTTCAGCTGCCATTTCCTCTGTTTCTGTTAGTCTGCTGTTCTGAGATTTGGTCTTTTATCTAAATGTCCAAATCTGATTGGTGCACTGGGCTGTGGACCAATCACTGTTCAGCACCAAAGCCATCACGCTAATAAGCTGCTTGAGTTCCTTCTTGAAGTTTTTTTAATGACCTAAAATGACAGCCAGAGCCAGGCTAGAGCAGCCGAATAAACTGTCCACCACACCATCCTCAGTGATGAGCATGCACAGGAAAACACGCACTCATTTCCTCTTTACACAAAACACCTCGGTCAGAATGAGAGCAATAGCAGGTGGGCCACCATTCCCACTGTGGTACACAGACAGACACACACACACACTCTGACACACAAACAGAATACCTGGTGTGCAATCGGATTCGTCGGAACCTGAAGGCACAAAAACATTTACATGGAGCTTATCGTCACCGTGAAGGCAGCAAGAACTGAAACTCCACAACAAGAGCCTGACAACGAACACACACTCCAAGAAGCTCACACAACCAATTATCTGTTGCTGTGTGTTTGTTTATATGAGTGGACTTGGTACCCAGAAAGTTTCACTCACAGCTGGGTTTAAGTCATGCTGGGTGTTTCGGTAGGAGGGGGTACATACGTTGCGACTGGGAGACCATCTTGGTACGACTGCGTCCTCGTGAGTCCACCTGGCTGGAGACGTTGCTGGCAGCAGACAAGGGCTGCTTGGTACGTACACGGCCTGTATGTATGAGGAGGGGGAAAAACAAGTTAAAGACACTAACAAAAACAGAACACACTACTGTGCTTCCTTTGCCAACACATCTAGGCACAAACTGAGCAGCTGAATAAAGCGAGAACCTAAGAAGCACTACAGCTGACGGAAAGCTACTGATGCTGGAAGCTGCTGAACGAATGTCAGAGCCCAAACTAAACCAGGCACACACACACAGATAAATACACCAGGGATGTTTCAGTGCATTAGGAACTAGTAACGCTGTAGTAGTCAATTTTTAATTTATATAGCCCAATTTCACAAATCACAAACTTGCCTTTATAATGGCTTTATAATCTGTACAACATACGACATTCTGTTCTTAGACCCATGATTAATATAAGGACAAACTCCCTTAAAAAAAACTTTAACAGGGAAAAATAGAAGAAACCCCTGGAAGAGAGCAACAGAGGAGGGATCCCTCTAACAGATCGGACAGACATGCAAAAGATGTCGTGTGTATAGATTAAATACAAAAAATATGTCAAAATACGTACTTCTGAATCCAGTCATGACCAAAGTGTTATTTATCTACGCATATTGATCCATTTGATAAAAATATCAGCTAAAATGGTGAGTCATTGTGAGGCAACTCACGATATTAATTTCAGTCATTTTAGCTCCTGCAGTGCATCATCTGATCCACTCACAGCTACAATTTGTGTTTACGTGAATCCATTCTTTTAAATTACTTGTTCTTAATAGCTAATAAGAATTAAAGGAATCATTTAACTGCACTATTAATGTTGGATCTGTGATTCCAAGATTTAGAATTTTTTTATTTTAGATATGTAGTTTCTCTGCTGACGACAACATACTTGAAGTCTAGGTATGAATTCTGTCAACGTTCCCGACTAGAACATCCCTAAAACATGCTCCCGCACACACATTCACCTAACCGCGATCTTACCATTGTCTGATCTGGTCCCTACGGACAGACACAGAAGGAGCAGGTTGTAAACGACACATTTCAGCTGACATGTGTATCACAAAACAAAAACACTTCCTAAGTATCCCAATGAAACCTCAATAGCTGAATGATGCAATTTAATGCAGGCGTCAATGGTTAGAATATTTCTGTATTAAAACGAAGATTAAACTGTAGTAAAGCAGAAGATGTGTAATTAAACTGATTCGTGATGTGCTGAGTAAGGATGGTGACACAAAGGAGGTTTGAATGAAAGACTGACAGCAGGGGGCGCTGTGGCCGCACACTGCAAAAAAGGAGTTTAAATGGACTGGTGGACTGGAATGAAGTGTAGAAAGGGAAAAGAATAGAAAGAAAAAAGAAAAGCATGAGTAGGTTGTTGCTGTTGAAGCAGAGTGAGATGATCTTACCATCCGTTTTATCAGAGGCATCATCTTTAGAGGCAGAGAGAGAGAAAGAGAAAGAAAGAGAGAGGGTGGAAGAAATAAAACAGACAAAACAAAGGGAAACAAGAAGCAAAGGATTGATACAAATGATTAGAAAAAGTAAGATACAAAAGGAAAAGGAATCCAAGAAAGGGGAAGTGAAAATTGAACAGAGTGTGTCAGTAACAAGGAAACACAAAATATTGAAAAGGAAGAAAGAATGTAAGAAAAGAGAGGAAGGGACAAGAGAAGAGAGGAGCACAGCGTGTATTAATTACAGAACATCTGTTTAACAGAGAACCATGCAGATGCAGTGGCAACACTGAAACAGAGAGACACAAACCAACACAGAGGACGATATTCAAATACAGAACATGCACACTGGGAATATCCATACAAAGACACAAGCGGGATACATTAACAGGCAACGAGCAGGTAGCAGGGGGAGAGCACAGGAGTGGAGAGGAGAAAGGCCAGTCCAAGTATGTGTGAGCATGAAGGTCCATCCCTTTACGCTGCTTTGTAGATGTAGTGAGTTTTCTTTTGAGTACGTCCTACTTCAACCTGTACTGTGCACTTTAGAAGCACAACTTCTGGGCTGATCTGAGGTGACTCTTCAGGTTAAGTCTCCATCTCTGCCTGACATCCTGCTGATCACATGCTGACCGATGTCTGCACTGCCTGATTAGTCATCCAACTTGACTGACGGGGGGCCCTTACCCAGTGAAGAGTAGGAGCCAGGGGGCAGACGCCCTGATGCCCTGGCCTGTCCGACGTTCCGGTGCTTAGCGACTGCTGCTGCATTTACATCCACGTCACTACGGGAGCGCTGCAGGGAGACCGACGACAGCCCACCCTTTGAACCCGCAGGGACTGATAGGACGGGAGGAGTGTGTTGGAGAAGGGATGGAAGGTGATGAAGGGATATATACACACACACACACACATCACAAACACATGCAGGCACCACAATACACAATACTTATACCATACAGAAATACACAAAAAGTCAGACACATATACGCATTATGTCTGCGCACATGTGTGTAGTAACATAAAAACATAACAGGATGTGGCTGTACGGGGCTGGACACAGGCAGATGTAAATGAGAATGATGGGACATAGCTCTGTGGGAGTTTGTCGTGGTGTATGTGTGTTCTCACAGGAGTGAGTGAGAATGTGATTATGTGTTTGAGAGAGAGAGAGAGTGTGTGTGTGTGTGTGTTTGAGAGTGAGCGTGTGCTTGACTCACCTCGCCCCGGAGCTGCTGACCATTTAGAAGTCAGAGGACGACTGACAGAAGAGGAAGAAAAGTAGGTCAGTGCACAACAAAACAACAACACACACACGCAAAAATAATGTAGCGTGATGCAAAAAAATATTTCAATGTTCTTTTTTTTTTACTCAATGACAAAATATAAACAGCTCAACAACTGAAGTAGAAGTGAAGTGAAGTGGAATTACACTGCTTTCTACAAGCAGTGAGCAGTGATCACCCCAGACAGCTTAGTCCATCCATTTCAAATATAAACAAATATGCACTAAAGAGTGAAGGCGGGTGGTTCAGAGAGCTGTGTGCTAATTCAGCTTCAACTATGCCAACAATCACTGTTTTCTGTACGTCTGTAGTACTTAGTATATTTTGGTTATTCATACAGACTTCAGTTGGTTAGGTCCTCTACCTGTGAAAACACCTGTGCCCTGAATCTTTAGTATTTTTACATTTGTTCCACACAGACTAAATTCTTCTAATCGATGATCTAGATTTATAATTCTATTTATTTTTCTGTGTTTTTGTGACACATCGTGTGACAGGTGGATAAAGTTACTGTGTTTCTAAAGAGGAGTGTCCACTTTCATGCATTCATTCATTAGAATTGTTTCTTTTATTGCTGAATACAGCAGGAGGAGGAGAAAAGGAAAAATAAACTGGGGAGATTTGTACAGGTACAGGAAATCCTGTGTAGGTCCACAGATGGGGTCTTATAAGATTTCTCTTCTCTGGTTCCTGCTAAAATTACATCTTATAGATAGACTTAAAGTCAACCTAGAGGACTAAAGTGAACTGTGGAGGAGCAGTGCTGCGCGTTCATTACTTGAGGCTCTCTTGAGAGGAGGACGAGGAGCGGTCACTCTGGGGAAGTGAGGCCACGCTGCCAGAGCTCTTCAGGAATGACTGAAGGGTCTTCTGGTACGATGGCTCCAAGGAGTTGTAGAGAGCGTCGGCCTCCCCTGGAAAGTGGTTCCTCAGACCCCAGTAGGCCCTGAGAGAGACAGGAGAGAGGAAGAAAACAGAGACACAGAGGAGGTCAAAGAGGATGATGAGAGACAAATTGAAAAGAAAGAGGGAGAAATAAGATGGGGGAGGAGGAAGAAAGATGATGGAGGAGGCACAAGAGAAGAATGGAAGAGTTTCAGACAGGAAAAGGAGATTGGTGGGTTATTTAAAACTGCTTATTTTTCAAATAATTTCATTTTCAGAAATGCCTGTGTGCGAGTGTGTATGTGTCTTACTTGCGAGCCTCCACTCGGGCCTCTGAGTCCGCATCTCGAATTCCCTTCTTGATGCTCTCAACCAGAACAGCTGTGTGCCTGCAGGGGAGAGATACCAAGATACAAAAGGTACATTAAGTGTGAACATGTAGAAAAAAAGGTTTAAAATACCTTTTCTTCCTCTGTAAACCACACTAATGTGAATACTGCACTGTCATGATTTGGCATTTCTGGGCCAGCTGTGTTGAGCGCATCTTTGATGAAATCAACCCTCACCTCTCAAGAGAGTGGGTTTGCCATTCCTGTAGTAGATGGTCCAAGAAATCGTAACAGCGCCTGGAGATGACACATTTTCATCATTTTCACTATCGCAAATAACCTCACCAACAGCATCATCTAAGCGTTTTATGACCTTACAGCTGTTGCTGGGCTGCACTATGCTTTTTTTAAACAATGTAGTGTGAACTTCAGTGCCTTTGGTTAATCTCACCTCCTAACAGCCACAGATTTGGATGTGCAGTTACTGGTTATCAGGGGGATGAGCCTGGGGACGTGGGTGTGCTGCAGAGAACAAAAGAAGCACGCAAAGTGGACAAATAATCAATAGTCACACTACAGCAGAAGCAAGTACAGTGACCAGTCATCAAGACTGTTGAAAGAAAAGATGTGTGTTTGCAAAACTTACCCGTATGATGATGCGGATAGCTGAAACACCAGAGGTGGCCATGACTTTGGCACAGTTTGGGATGAGGTTGAACAGGACGGGAACGATGGCCTCCGCACCATGGTCAAATTTATTCCCCAGCACTGATGAGAGGTAGCTACAAGAACACAAACAAATGTGTGTTATAAACACAGAACACAATAAAAAATGTAGTAAAAGGTCATAATAAAGGTTGAGTGCAATCTCCCTAAGGAGGGCTTTGTCTGAAATCCCACATTTATGAAGTTATAGTGCCCTCAAGAAATGTCAACAATGGAATGAAAAAAAGCAATGTTCTGCTAACCCAAAAAGCAATGACTTTAATTTGACAGATGTGAATACTGCCACTCTGTCACTACACAGCTGATATAAGAACAATGATCAATACATGTCCAAAGTTTCACTTTACTGTTCCCTATAAAACTAAGAGTGTCTGTTATACAGCAAGTAGTGAATGAGGCATTGATTTTGGACACAGCCCAGAAGTTTGTGTTGTACTGGTTTTTGTTTTGTTTCCTTTCACTGCTCAGCATGCTAACCCTAACAATGTGTGTGTGAAGAGGAAAGCATAAAAGAGGTTCACAATTCAGTTTGGATTCTTTACAACATATCCACCAACAGGAAAATTAAACCTTTCTTTCAGTATTTTGTATATTTTGTCATTATAAATGTACCCTCCAGCAACAGCAATCTTTTAAAGCAACACTCACGCCACAGTGATGCAGGCCTCTCGGACAACTTGGGAGCGCAGGTCTTTAGCTGATAGTTTGAAGGCTCCATCCAGTAACCGTAGGTGTTGGTAGAAACAGTCGTAGGTGGCTGCGCCCGCCACCAACAATGAGCGTATCTTCTTTAGCTGTAAAATAAACAAACAAAAACAAACATTACAGACACCAGCAGTGTCAAAAAAGGTGATTTTGTTGATATGACAGGGGAAAAAGGGAATCTGTTGGCGGTTAATCTACTGACAGCACTGGCTCTCTGGTCCCAGTCGTGTTTGTCATCAGAGCAGATCTCACGGATTTTATTCAGGTTGTCTTCAAGATCCCTCGCCGAGTAGATCTGCATAGACACAGTGAAGCAAAATAAGGGAGAAGGGAGGGAGCAAAAAAAATATGTGAAGGACAGAAATAAAGTCTCACGCAGTCTAGTCTTGATCGCCTGTATAGTTTTGTTATTAAATGTGTAGAATGAGTATGACTGTCTGCATTCATGCTCCTGTGTGCAGTGTACCTGGACAGTAGGGACATCTGTGAAGGCTTTAATGAAGTCTTCTTCATCAATCCCCCCGGCACTTTCCTTGGATACTAGAAAATGAGAGCACAGTCATTTAATATAATGTGTGTGTGCATTTATGTGATAGGGTTTCTTCTCTGGTTTGTTTTGTGATTCTGGTTTAACACAAAAACACAAGCACTAATGTCAATGGGCGCAGCCTGTGTTTCTAATGGACTTCCTGGCAGTAATGGGCATGTCAATCATATTTCTCTGAGGGCTGGAAGCTCTGTGGTCCAAACCTCCTACAGGTTCTTACTGGGGAAGAGATGAGACAAAGGCAGCCCAAAATTAAATAAATAAGTCAATAAATAAATAAAAAGGCTAGTAAGGAGGAGTAGGAGCTGGGAGCAATCCACAAGGAAGAGAATATTAAAAGAAGTGACACAGGTTAAAGACTTTCACAAGAGAGGAAGAGGCTGTAAACATGGTGGAGGAGAGTTGGGTATAAACAGAGAGAAAGGCAGAGGAAACGTCTCTGGGGTTGGTTCCATTATTAGGCTGCACCATGAAGATATGTCACGTCAAAATTCGCCATGGCCCTCAAAGAGCTGGAAACACCGTAGCACTATTCTCCATATTCTATACTATGTTATACTAACATGGTGTCAGCCTGGCTATGAATCCCACCTAACAGCACTCAATCAGCATCTTCAATCATTTTTATTGCCAGCTTTATGAAATGGAAAGGTTCACTGCATATTATCAGGGTGAGCAGTTATGGCTGGAATAATAAATATGTTGATAGCAGATACTTTCACAATTGGGAGGACTAACTTTGATACAAAAAACAACTATTTAAATCATAACAAGCATTTAAAAAAGTAACAGTATACAACCTAAAATTGTAAACAAAAGTACTTTGTTACTCATATAAACGCATCTAGAAGCGCTTCATATAGAGGTATGATCATTAACCAGCAGTGGGAAAAAGGTCTCTCCATCCTTTGTGATGCCGCTTTAGACTTTTTTTCTGCCAGTTACTGGCAAAATTGAAATATCTGTAAGTTGTTGCCAGAGTATGTGGGCGTACGGTCATCTAAATGCAAATGAAGACAATGGGGCCTCCCACCTCCGTCATCATGGAAACCAGTCTGATATGGCAGAATAAAAGCTAGAGAAACTAACTCCAAAAAAATGAAAAACAAAAAAACAGAAAATGTAGAGGTGAATATCACAAATCTGAAAGGTTAAGTCATGTATTTTCCATTAAACTTAACATGGTTCTGTGCGAAAAAAAATACCAACCATGCCCTTGACTTCCAACTCTAACAGCCACTCCTCAATCAATAACACTGTAATGACCAGAGATCGCTGTCTTGTGTTTCCAACCAACAGCAAGGAGACAGATTGCTTGTAAAACACTTCCATCTACGAGTGTATGTGTGCATGTATGTGACACTGCTGACACATACATCAGCAGGCAGAGAGAGAGAGAGAGAGAGAGAGAGAGAGAGAGAGAGAGAGAGAGAGAGAGAGAGAGAGAGAGAGAGAGAGAGAG
>JAPMOB010207407.1:0-44231 GCA_029875015.1 Lepomis gibbosus
TATGATACTCGTACTCGGCAAAAATGCTTTATCCGTACCGGATACTCGTTTCAGCCGAGTATCCGGCTCATCCCTACTAACCAACAACACGTCAAATCTCACCACAAATGTTAACTCAGCTCTAATAAAGTGCAGCTCACAGTCTCTTTACCAGCTACGTTACCACTCTGTAACAAGCTGGCTGCGACTCACCCCACGAGAAGTTCACTCGACTATTATTGCAGCGCACGGTTGTGTCCAGTAGCTGGGCAAAGTTGATAATGTAGACTCCGCGTGGATCTATGTTACACGTAGACCATAGATGCTCACAAGTCTCTCAGCAAGAGTCCAAGTCAAGACTCAAGTCACTCGTAGTTATAAATGTTTTATCACCTGATGCGTCCAATCCAGGCTGCTTATAAGACTGCATAGCTCTAAGGGATTCTGTAACTGTAACCTGCACTTACAATGCACAACCATGTAATGTGCAATGCAATTAATGACAGCTTTAACTACAGGAAGTCAACATACTTACTCTCAACATACATACTCTCAAACCAGTGTAACGTTAACTAAACTACCTGTAACCTCTTTGATACCAGTGTTAATAATTAAAGTGATGGCAAGCAAACAAACATTCATTCATCTTTTCATAAAGAATACCAGTCGGAGTTACCCTACTGTAGGATGAAGCTAAAGCAAGAAGCAAGCTAACGTTAGACGCCAACGCTGAGCTAAACATGTTTACTAACCTCATGTTACTAACCTATGTTGTGTCCAGCGCTTCTTTGTTTGGGCCTTGTTGTATGAAAATTTAAAGCTAAAGTTTATGATGAATGGTATAGCAGCTGCCAGTGTTTGTTGTCCTCTGTCACGTGCGGTAGGTTAAAGGTAACGTAGAGAGGGGAATAGCTAGCTCGTCAGACATTTACTAAAAATTGTTCACATGTATCGCACCTCGAGTCCGAGTCAAGTCTGAAGTCTTTTGAGGAAGAGTCTCAAGTCAAGTCTGAAGTCGATGTGTGTGCAACTTAAGTCGGATTCGAGTCCGAGTCTCAAACTCGAGTCCACATCTATGACGTAAACTTACTACTGCGTGTAAAAAATGTTAATTGCTTGAGTTTCATAAGACAGCTTTTAAAAGTTAAGTGTGTAAGATTCAGTGGTATCTAGAGGTAAGGTTGTGAATTGCAACCAAGTGTCTTGTCTAGCGCTCCTATTCCCCCCTTTCAAAGAGCGTAGGATAGCTATGGTGGCTTACACAAGACGGAAGATGTCGTCATCTGGGACAGCAGAAAAAAATAAGCGGTGCTGAAATAGATCTCAGTTGTGGCAGCGACACGTACACATATTTTCACTTTCTCTTTAGAGTATTTTAAAAAGTATGAGAACGTTTTTTGCAGCAATGCTTTATTTCAAGTTCAACTGAAAGGTTTTACTTTGTAAAATTCCGAAATGAAAAAGAGTCTGTAGCCTGCTTGACACATCTTTGAAATAACGGTCAGAAAATGTAATGCCCTCTGCCTGAAAATACAGGGGAAATGAAAAAGCGTCCATAGGTTAATGGATGCGGATCAAATACCGGAACACACACACACACACACACTGGGGTTTTTGCAGACCCCAGCTATATAATATTATAAATTTTATTAGTATCTTCAAACGTACATAGAGTGCCAGAATGCTACAATAATAATAAGAAGAAGAACGTAGTGACATCTGAGTGAGTGAGTGTCTGTTTGAGCTACTGTAGAGACATGGCAACTGTAGAGAATGTCTCATTCTAAGGTAATTCTAACAGTTCATTATATAAGTTCTTTATACACCACTGAAAACATAGTTATGGATATTATATTGCATTTCTGTTAATAGATCCTCAGACATATTACACACTGAGCTTTTGATGAATGTGAGTATGTAATTATTTAATTTTACAGTACCTCTGAAAGCAATGACCCAGCAGAGCAGGGGCAAAAGGATGGTGGCGACAGCAGCCATCTTCGTCCTTTTCAGCTGAAAAGAAGAACTGGCGTTTTCCATTACCAGGGTCACTTCCTCCTTAGATCTCCACCACACCTTTGTGTGTGTTCACAATTATGGTTTTTATAGGAGACTCTGCCTACTTTTATTTTTAAGGAACAAGCAAAGTTAATGTTATATTTAGAGCACATAGAGAGAAGTGCAATTCTTATTCCAATTGCTTCCCAATTATTGAATCCCTATACAAACAATTAAGTTTTTAAGGTGCACAACAACTAATTTTGGACTTTGAAAATTGTAAACTGATGTCAAATGGGTTTGCAAAATGAAAAAGTCCAAAGTCCAGCCCAAAGGGAGTTCCCATCTCCTACAGAAAACTCTGCTCTGAACTGCGTGAAAACAGCTTGTTTGTAGTCCAGCCGTTTCCCTTTCATTCCTATGACAACACAGGGATGAAAGCTACATGCACATCTTATAATGCTCGCCAAGCGGCTACTCTGACACGCTCTCAAAAACAGCTGTGGAAAAACAGTGAGCTGCAGCACACCTCTCCTCTCCCTTCCAAACACTAGCTACCCTCCAGGGACTCAATGAACATAAAGTTGTTAGTGTGATGTAGAGACAGAGCTCAGTTAAAACTTTATGGATGAAAGATACTTTTGTTACATTAATAATTCACCACTCTGAAACTCTTGCTCCAGTCTATGTTGCCAAGCTGGTCGGCAACATGTACAACTGAACCGAAGCCTTGGTTGCTTCTCATTAACCTGCCCTTCTTTGCTTCTGATTGGCTACTAGTCCTTTACTAGGAACTGCACATGTGCAGCTCCCGACAAAGATCATTTAGAGACAAGATGTATCACTCTATAGCTAAAACGAAGCCTTCAAAACAGGGTGAAAAGAGGAGCTACAGCAATGTGCAGTATGACAAAATATGGTGTTTTTTGAATATTAAACCATGTAAACCTGTTCTGGTACAACCCTAAATAAGATTTTGAACCTGAAAATGAGCATAATACCACCTCTTTAATGTTTGTGTATTTCCCAATTTGAAAGGACTTTTATAAACATACACCTGGTGCTACATCTCTAATCCATCTGGAAGATAAAAAAAAAATCTTACCTTGCAGGGTTTGACTGGATGAAATGTCAGAACACCATCATCGCCAAACAACTTCTCACTTTAACTGATATTTGCCTAAACAGTGTGTATAGATAGGTTGTATGCCCTCGTCTGAGTGCCTGTTACACCACCATGAATGCAGGGGAAATGTGTAGAACATATTTAGCTTGAGGTAAAGTCAGCTTGTGGTTTCCCTTCACAATCTCTGAGCCATCATGAGTCTAAAATAGCTCTGTACTTCACAAGCCTAGTTTTAGTCAAATATTTTAAATGTAATCATTGCTCTTGGATGACTTAAGTTGAATGATTAAGCATCTTGTAAATTTAGAATACAATTTACAAGTTTTACAAGTTTTTTACACGTTTTCTTTAATTTTCTTCAAATTTCACTCCTGTGTCTTCATTAAGTTTGTATCTGACATAACTTATTATCTCAATTAAAAGTACAGAAACAAATGTATATGTGACACAGGCTATTTTTTATTTTGGCTGGTAAAAAATATGTTTGGCTGGTGGATTTTTTTCCATCTACCAGCCACCTTGGCAGGCAAGCCAAAAAGTGAAATTCCACTCCTGGTCAAAAACCAGTTACTAGCATTACTTTACTCAATAAAGCTTGTCAGCAGATGGGAGCATGAAGTGCTTCAAAAGACACTGCATTGACTCTGGACATGATAAAACACAGTGGACCAACAACAGCAGATGACATGATACCTAACCACCACTGACTGTGGAAACTTCACACTGGACTTCAAGCAACTTGGATTCTGTGCCTCTCCACTCGTCCTACAGACTCTGGGACCTTGATTTCTTTAGGGCAACTGTCAAGTCAGAAGTCCTCCCCATGATTGTGGTTGTGTGTACTGAACCAGACTCAGAGATTAAAGGCTCAGGAAACGTTTGCAGGTGTTTTGAGTTAATTTAGCTGATTAGACTAACTTCTATATTCTAAATTCTACATTCCAAAATCCTAATATTTTGAGATACTGGATTTTGGATTTGCATGAGCTGAAAGCCGAAATCCTGAAGATTATAACAACAAAAAATGACCTCCATCCTCCAACCTCAACTCAGTTTTGCAACAAGTGGAGTGGACATCTTAAAGAAAAGTGTAAACAGTATTTTCTGTATTTGCATTGGATGGATTTATTGTGACCCATCAACAGTGATGGAATGTCAGTACATTTATTAAGCACAAATTTGAGGTACTTATCCTTTACCTTGTACAAACCACATCTCAGAAAGCTTTTAATTTTTACTTCACTACATTTTTAATAAGTCAGTCAATAAGTCAGTTGGCTATTAAGTAATTTCTTCTTCTTAAATGTGAAGATTTGCTACTTTTCCTTTTAATAAATTGTTTTTTATTTAAAGGAGAACTCCGGGCAATTTTTAAGTTAATCTTGATCATTATACCTTTATGAGTACTGTCTACGAACTGGACTGGTGCTTACTGGTGCATTAGTGTTGCTATCCTGTTCAGAGACGACAAGAATTAGGCATTCTCCATGTGGACATTCTTGACTCAAATTAAGTGCATGTGTCGGTGTTACATTATTTTTCTAATTTCTGAGACATTGGAATCGTCACAGACTGAGAACTCACATTACTGCAGCTGTAATGATGAATCTTGAATAAAATTCATTTAACTCAATGTCTCTTTACACAAATGCCAAATATCCTTTTTAATTAAAACAAAAATCTGAATTCATGACATTTTCAAGTAATAATATTTTTTATAGGAGAGCAAATAAAAGTCCTTTTTTCTAGTAAGTGCAGTAAATCATCTTCCCCACATGGAGATGCTGTTTCTACTTCTTGACTATCCTGATCCCATCCAGGTTATTGAAAAGCCTCCAACCCCAGCAGCCCAATCAACTCTGTGCCACGAAAGAATATATGCAAAACACAACCCTGATCATCAGTATACTGTTAATATATACAATACATGTTGTTGAAATGTTGGGGAAATGTTTCATACATATAACAATGTATGGGCAATGAGGCATTATAAAAAAATCCAATAGATTACATAGATAAAATAATGAATGGACTCGAGGTGTATTAGATCAAGTCAGATTACAGTCAGCTTATGAGTTTATCTGAGAATCCTGCCATCTCTTTGTCTTTGAGTTTTGGCAACAATAGAAGAGAGAGATAAATCATGATGCAACTTCATAAAACTTTTGAACATGAAATTCTTCCTCTGTGTTTAGTGTGAAGGCTAGTGTTGCATTCACAGTCAGATGGAATGGCAGATAGGCAGAATGAAAAGTTCACAGCAACATCACCATAACAAAATAAAGCTGTGGTGAATGGTTGTTTTGTTTCAAAAGAATGAAATAAAAAATATTAAATACAATTATTTCGTGTCTATTATTTTATGTAATTACAACATGGATATTTATTCCTGGCCAAAGCCGTGTGTGTTTCATAGGGTGAAGCCAATATTGCAGTGTTTCCCATACGTTCATTTAATTGTGGTGGCCCGCAACAATATAAACGTTGACTGCCACAGATTGATTTATTTTTTATTTTTTACTAGGCCTATTTGAAATCGTATTTAATTGCAGAGCAGCACATCGCGAAGCACATCCTCTCGCATGACGCTATCTCTCTTTCCTTCTCCCTCATGAACACAGCTAAACAAATCTGTCCAACAAAACACTGTCAAAAAAGTTAGCAAGCATGTAAGGAGCCTAGCCAATAAGGTAAACCAAGTTAATGTTAGAAAACACCTGGGTTTTATGAGGCTAGCATGCTGTATATAGGTGGTAGTCAATATTAACTGCACCCCACACATACTGTGCTTCTGGATATTCCTGGGTGTTTTTTCAAGCCAAGTGTTTTTAAGTCTTCAATGAACCTGGAAAGCAAGTAAATTACCCAGAAATCCAATTAGTGCACATAGAATATTGATAATTACAGAGGTGAACAGATCCTACCTTCAAAGTGGTTGATGGATGCTGTTAATGACTTGAAACATAACGATGTCTCTAAAGAGATGGTTCATGATTTTTTGAAGTGAGGCCGTATAAGGTTCTTATCCATAGTCACAGTTTATTAGGCAGCGTGTCCTCAGTTTAGAAAAGCAGACAGCATCTATCTTGGTAAAGCTATTGAATTGTTTGGCCTACCATTTGATTTCAGTGAGAGTCACTTTAAGCAATGGTAGGGGAAACACTGACAATACTGTCATACCGCCCAACCCTACTTTATATGACAGAGGATTTTATAAGCCATTCAATAGATTACCGCTGCGCTTTTTGGCTGGGGAGTGAAGCAAATTTACCAGCCAGTTTGATATTTTAACCAACATTTGTCTGGTGCTGATTTGTGCCTTGTATGACAACATGTAAAAAGGGGGAAATGGGTACTTAAGAGTTCAGATCAGATCATGTGATGAGCTACTTCATGGTAGCAGCAGGACAGGCTGTTTGTGTTCCAGTGAGGGACACAGATGACCCTCTTCTGTTAAATGGGCCTTTATAAATAGAGCAGTTATTTTTCCACTGCTCTGGTCCAACTTGTCCGTACATCCGACTGAAGACACCACACAAACCCTTCAGATTCCCCAGCTTCCAATCACAAGCCTCTATGTTCACCTTAACAACCAATCACAGCCATTCAGATTGCTTCACCATCATATCAGAATGCTTTAAATAACTGTAGCCAATCAGATATTTAAACTGCGTCAAACCAAATGGTTCTCACTCTTGGATAAGCAGGGTGCTGTGATGAGCAGAGTGACCATCCTTCAACTAGACAGTGTTTAAACTGCTGCTCAGGCTCCAGAGGTCGTCCTGCAGATGAAGCTGAAACCTGAACCCATGCCCATAAAGATCACCTTGATTTACCAATCCCCTGGTGGCCACTTTAATTTATGTCACACCTGAAGCAGTTCAATCACAGCCCAGCTGTGTAAGTTTTCACATTTCTTCCTTTCTATATTGATTCATTAGATCAGAGGTGGTGTCAGCAGAGTCAGGTAGGTGTTGCTGACCTGCAGTGCTGCATCTTACACTGTTTCTACAGGAGAGATGAGCTCAGTAACGGCTGTTGTACTGTGGCAGGTGCCTTTGTGAGTGGAATCTTTTTATAGACTCGATGTGATGACAACATGAATCAATGGAAAGAATGCCCACTGTGCTCTAATGACAGTCAGTGATAAGAACATTTAGTTAGGCATTTAGTAGCCTGAGCCGTCTACAACGTACCTATAATCCTCTCTGGACGTCACAGCAGGATCTGAAGCACTGATCACGGACACAAGTGTTGATAGAATATGTAAGGAAACAGTCCATTCATAACCAAATGATGATATCACCTGATTAATCCACTGGAGCTTAACATTATTTCATCACAAGAACAAAAAGACCACAGACACAAAACATCTTATCATGGTAATATCAAAATGTTAAAACCTTATCAAGTTTGTCTGCAATCCCCCGTCCAACTATTAAACCATTGATTTCCATCCATATTCCCTTTCCTGTTCCCACCTGTCCTCCACACAGACAGTTTGATCTCAAACAGAGGACACTCTTCCTGTGATGCAACAGTGCTAACACTGACTCAACGTGACATCTTAATGTACAAGAAAAAGAACATACAGTACCTGAAGAATGCTTCTTTTCTGTAATCAGTCCTTCATCTTCACAATCTCTGAATTCAGCACATTTGAAACTACTCGAGCCTCTTAAATGTCTTATTCACATGTTGTAGCTTGTCAAAATGTTGGACTGTGCTGTAGAAAGTCAGGTGAACTAAGGGAGACGGTAGTTTGTAATTTTTCTTTGAATAGTCAGTGTTCGGAAATGGTGTTCGTAAAAGGCAGCTAAAACCCGAATTCAATTTGAACAATTTTTAATTAATTATCATCCATATGAGGAACGTCACAACATAGGTTATGTCCAAAAAGATAGAGTCAGGCGGTAATGCTAACAGAAAGCTAGTATTAGGATGAGAGTACAGAGTTTAAAAACACCCCATCAGTGTTTGTTGAAGGATAAACAGCAGATATTAATGGGGACTGAGAGAGGAAGTCAGGAATTTCTCACAGCTGCCTTTAATTTTTGTTACTATTTTACTGGACTATTTCTAGTCCTACATTTCTCATTGGAGTTCCTGGACTTACGGACATATTTTTCTGCTCACAGCTGTCTAGCGCACATAAACTCTCACTAAAATCATCATACTGTAGTAAAAGCATTTTATGATTTGGGTTTCTATTTTCAGATTGTGTGTCTAAAAGTTCAGTGAACTGGGTTTGAGTTATTTTTAGAGGCTGAGTGTCCCAAGCATTCCACATTTGAGTGGCTGTTGTCGGGTATCTCTGGGGAATGCCGTAGTTTAGAGGTGCCCGTTTTATTTCGTGAGGCCCGGTTTGTTTTGTGTGGTTTTACTTTAGAGGCATGCTGCACATTCCAGGATTGGGTGCACTGGATTAGTGTTACAACGATAGCCTGCTGTGGTCACGTTCGACTATTGAGGTACATCAGCAGACCGGATTAGAAGTCATTTTAGTTTCAACATCAGGTGTGTTGGAGTTGAGATGACGGAGGATGCCGACTATTGTGCCTCGGATTTGTGGTGTTTCATATTTAGTAGACTGGGTGTGTTTTATTTATTTTAGTTGGACAGATGAGGTGTACTGGCTTTGTGGATTATTTCAGGAGATGTGACATGTGGATGCCTCTGAAGGGGTTTTTGATATCAGATCAGAATGACAGGAAGCCTGCTCTGGTTTTGAAGTGTTTATTTTGGTGGACTGGGTGCATTAGATTTGTGTTATTTTATATTGGGAGCACTGGCAGCTGGCACAGTGTTCAGTAACTAGGGTAACTGGGGAAAGGTCTTTTGGTTTTCTCTGGGACTTTTGATCCCTGAGAACAAAACCCTTTATCGCTTTCTGAGCAGAGCAGCAGCTGGGAGGGATTCAGTTTCTTGCTTGAAGACACCTCAGCAGGCTGGATGCAAAGAGTTATGGGATTAAGTCTGGATGTCTCCAGGATGTACAGTACCACTTCTCTAACCACTGTGCTGCCCTGCTCAAGAATCTTTATGAAATATGAAAATCTGTTTGAGAAAATCCTCCTGAACCTTAAATCAATTTCAGATAAATTTGAACAAAAACAGCAATTAAAACTTTAAAGATTTTTACAGGTGAATTGGAAAAACAAAAACAAGTCCTTCCTAATGGTAATGGGTGAATAAGAATGCCATTTATAGGATATAACCCCTTTGTAACAACCCTTTGTGATTCTATAAGGATATAGTTAATAATAATAATAATAATACAATTGTTGCTTGGGTTATTGTGGTTCCACGTAGAACATCTGAACCAGAGACATTCAAGAACCATCCCTGCTCTGTGCGGGTGTGTCAGTTGATGATAAGTCAGACTGACGTGCTGCTCTACAGGCTGTGAACACAGTCGCTTCCTTTACGTCATTCACGTTGTATTTTTACTGCTGCTGTGAAACGTCCAGCACTTTCAAAGAAATGTATATAATTAACTGCATGTGAATAAAACAGAGTATCTCTAAAAATGTTAACATCAGAAAATATGATTTATTCTTCACACACACACACACACACACACACACATACACCCCTGCGCCTCACGCCTCCAGCTAATTGAATTCTCTGCATGTCTCAATTGCCAGCATTAACAATCCAAATAATTAATTAAAATGAGCTCATCAGATGGAGGTGTATGTGGTCTGTGTTTCAATTACAGTAGTCATGTACTCACATTAGGTTTAGTGCATTAGTGTGCACACTGATGCAGCCATCACTGTGTTAGAAACCCCAGAGGATTTTTTTAACCCTGCTCAGTGATGGATTAACGATCCATTGAGTTGAAACCTGTGTGTGGTGTATCATTTTAAGGTCGACTGAGTTGTTCTCATTAAAAATGATCTGATGTACATCGTTCAGCAATTACAGAACAACTCGCAGGAGAAAAAATTGACATTTTGGCACTTCTAGTTAGGCTCTACACATGTCTGTTTAATAAAGGAACCAGAATGAACCTTTAACCCACCTGAGTTTCTAAATTAGAAATTTCTAAATTTAATCTCTGTAAAATAATATTTACAAACACTGTCATGTCATTAGAGTGAGTTTCAGAAGAGAATTGTTGTGTCTTGGGTTGGTACTGTACTTCAAAAGCCCATATCAGATAAACCCCGCTCTTAGTCGGAGGCCTCTGGGGGAAAGCTAGTTGTAGGCTTCTCCACATAGCTGGCTATATCTGGAGAACAGAGAGAGTGAGGGAAAGAGAGAATGTGTGTGAAGCTGCCAACAGCAGCAGTAGGTTCTCCAGAGTAAACACAACTGATGGGGCAAACCCTCCCTCTACCCCTCTCCATCCCTGAAATGCCCTTTCTCTCTCATCCTCTATCCTTCTATTGCTTTGTCTCATGTGTTACAAGCAATATACATCATTAAGACAATTATATCAACACAGTGACAAAATGGGCTTTAAAAGCATAATGAACAGCAGTGTTATTAACTATAATGCAATCAATTCATATCTAACATTAGTTTCAGTTACACAGAGGAGAGGGGTTTAAGACAAGGTCTTTGTAAGTAAATATTTCCCCAACACTTCCTTCTGTAAAGAAACAGCTGACATGTAGTGCCAAACATTCCTGCTATATTTATAATACACTGTAGTTATTATACATGCAAAATATAGACTTTCCCTGAAGTACTGTTCTCTGACATGCAGTAGTTTCCTTCGAACAAGAACAAGGCTCAAGATGTACTTTCTGTATTAGCCACGAGGGTTCATGCCATGAATATCCTGTCATCAGACCTATGTCCAGATGTCCGCATGTACCCATAAATGAACGACTGTGTGGAGTGTGTGTCTGTGTTGGAGTATATCAGGGCCTTAAGGGCCCTTATTGTAAGTGTAGCCAAGTGTCTGTGACACAAGTTATTTCTTTGAATATGATTCGTACATGCTAAATCCTGGCAGCTTACTTTGTTGCATCAAAACTTATTCTGCTGTTAATCGATGAAAGATAAAATAATTGACACAATAATGACCTTTCAAAGTCATCAAGTGTCATAGTATTTTAAAGTGCTGTATCGTAATTTGGCGTCTGATGAGCATCTGTTACTCAATTTGTTTTTTCCTCTTGGCAACATCTCCCAACCAAGCGGGATGCTTTCTGTCTGAGCAGAAAAGTCCCTTAAACCTGCATTCTATTGAACGGCCAGCAGGGGGCAACTCTTATGGTTCTATTAGAAATGACTACTTCTAAGCTGATTTATTGCCTCAGTAAAGACTTTCATAACGAGCTTATGGTCTCAATCACTAGTTTCAAGTCACTAGTTTCTTTAATAGAGCATGACGTTCATTTAGTAAATTATGGTCCTATTTAGAGGAAAATAGACCATAACGCAGAGTGCTTCAGGGCAGGAGTATCGTTGATTGGCAAGTCATTACCATGACCTTTCAATCAGGCTAGAGCAAGGGTTCTTAACCTTTCTGGCAGCCCGACCCCTTTTTAAAGTTGAAAATATTTCGCAACCCCCTGCGCACTGTTGATGCGCCATGCGTTTTTGAATGAACGCTCTGAGCCCACGGAGTTGAAAAAAAATTCAACTCATGCCCGATGTCATTGTCGTTTTTTTCCCAGTGTCCAATCTAAACAATGGAGAGATGGCCAGCTGTGCTGACGGAAGTTTACAGTTGCTTGAATTGTCCGGAGACTTCAACAAACTGTCCCTAACTCATCCTAAAATAAGCTTTAAACCGAAGCTCATGGACCAGCTGGTTGTAGCCTACTACCAGCGGCGTCTCTCCTTTCTGAAAGTCTCATGTACCCACACAGATCTCAGTTTCCCTGTCTCCTGCATATTTTTACACCTCACACACTCAAAACAGTGCCAGAGCAGGCATTTTGCGTTTGGCAGATGTTTTTAGCAACAAAAGACACAGACCTGTGAGTTGAGATCAAGTTTCTGCTAATATGACAGTTATTAATTAGCGGCAAACCAAAGATTATAGATCAATGGCACTATTCAACCAAAAACCACTGCTGTGCGCCTCGCGTTTTTTCGAACCCGCAAAGCGCTATCTGTCTGATCGGGGCCTGGGTCTTCTATGTCGTTTTGTAGCGGTTGGTATCACCGCAACCTGATGGATTAAACAGTTCAAAATATTTACAGTGTCCACCCAAAGTCATTCTATTCACAACTATAGTCAGTCTAGTTATTTTTGGAGGTTTTCTTTTTCTATTTTTGTGACTATAGCAGCATTCTCGCGCCCCCCACGGGGGTCCCGACCCCCAGGTTAAGAACCACTGGGCTAGAGTGACTCGTATCCACAACACTGTGTAAACCAGCGACACTGAAAAAGCTTATTAGGAGTTGGCTGTTCATTTTCTTTGGAGAGTACATTTAGCTTTGAGCCTTGTTTTCGCAAGACAAAATTATCATTCCAGTTAAAATGACAGCTTGAATTACAGATGCACCTAGCTAAGCAAGCTAGTTAGCTCCACACGGAGCTGTTGGTTCCACCTTTTCTTCCAAATATGCTTATGTCCGGTGTTGTTGGTTGCAAAAAATAAACATCGTGGCGCCCTAACTCAGCCAAACTCAAGGATTCAAAACGACCATGGGGTGACATTACGGTGACTCTGTCCACTTCTTTTATGCAGTCTATGGTCCAAACAAATGCTTGCATTTCTTCTAAGCAAAGGGCTGTTTTCCTTTGGTGCCAATAAAGAGGGCAGATTGAGAATCCAAAATACATATGGTTTGTCCTCTGGGGAGCATGAATGTCTCCAGTAAATTCAAAGGCAATCTGCTCACTAGATTTAAATTTGAAATGTGGCTTGTGAGTGCTGCCAGACGAAAGGCCCCCAACGTAATGAAGAATAACCCTCTGGTGTCTGTGAACATTCATTTCAAGTTTCATGAGACTCAATAAGAGTCAAAATGTCACATGTGACACTGATAGTTTTTGGTTTTGGTGTATGTGTCCTGAACTCACCTCTTTGATCAGGAGGTAATAAATCCCTCTCTCTTCCAACTGGCAGCAGAGGCAGTGTCTGTTTCCTCTGGCCTGCCGTGGTTTTTCGATAACAGTCTAGTTGTTTCTCTCTCTCTGCATCTTCCTCTCTTTCTAGTCTTAGGTCAGAGCAGTCAGGCATTTCACCATGTAAGGCTGCAGAGCTGAACTCCTCCTGGGAAGGAAAAAAAGGGAAGCTATTTTTCTTGTGGACCATTTTATAACCACTTTCCAGCTGAAAATAAAAGCAGTGTGTTTTTGAAGATTGAGAGGAAGATGGTGATAATGATAATGGATCGTATAGACTCTTCTTGTCCATTATATACACATATATATGGCTCACCACTTGAGAAAAACGTTATGGAAGAGGTTATTTTATTGCCTGAGGAATCATTTTCTTTTAACCTCTCAGGGAAGTTTCAGTATGAGCAATGCTCTCAGGATTGCCCGTGTTCACACTCCCACAGCTCCACACTTAGTGTAAAGCCTGATGTGATGGCCACTGAACAGCTCCTCACAGGTTTGAGGGCCTTGCTCAATGGCACCTCAGAGGTGGTAATGACTTTTACTCACCACACACACACACACACACACACACACACACACATTATCCTGCCAGTAGGGTACACTGTGGATGTGAGTTGCTGCATTATTTCATATACATTTTCCAACAATCAGTAACCCTCTTTCTGACATCAAAAAGTAATGTTTGCTGTTGTTTAGATGGTGTAATGTAACCCATCTTCACCATAATTTAGCATGCTAGCATGTTAATATTTTCAAATGAGCAATAAACACAAAGTACAGCTAAGGATTATGGGAATGTCATTAGTAGAATTTTGACCTGATTAGATGTCAGTTGATCACCAAAGTTATAATTCATCCTGAGGGGAACATGAATGTATATAACACATTTTGCAGTAATCAGTGCAATAGCTGTTGAGACATTTCACTGACATGTGTCAACCTCATGGGGGCCCAAGAGGAAAAAAATTCAAGAGATGATTAGAATGCATCCTCTGGGGACCATGAATGTCTGTAAGGGAATCCAGCAAATAGTTGCCATGATATTTCAGTCTGCAACAAAGTGGTGGACTGACCGACCAAGAATGCTATCCAGTTGGCTAAAAAGCAAACCAAGGAACCTTGTGAATTGTCTTGGCTAAAATCTTCATCCCAAGGAGACAGATGACCTTTTAAATTGCCTTACCTCTAACATTTCTTGATACTGCACTTCATGGCTTATGTCATTTACATCATTGTTTAGTTTTAAAAGACCACCGTTGGGCCTCTGGGATTATTTTTTTAACCTTTGTAAAAAAGTCAAAGTTTGGTCTATGTACCAACAGAAAGACCTGAAAAACACCAACTCATCCTCCCTGTCCCAATAGTTAGCCTTTTATACTGTAACCATCATACTTTAAGAAGACAGTACAGTTGACCTGGAGAAGGACAAATCTGAACAAAAATGTCATAAATACAGCATGTCCATTTTTCCTAAGATGTTTTATTCAGTTGTGTAGAATTTTAATGGCCCATTCTTTGTTTCTGATGTTTTTTGCATTGTACATGGAACATAATGTATTTTTATCTCAGTAGATTTTAAGCTTATTTTACTCTCCTGCTGAGCACACATTTTTATTTTTCACGTCATGTGTTTGTGAAAGAGGGGACTGTCTGTTTTCTTTAATCCATTTTTATCTCCCACTTGAGCAGCCCAGCTTTCCCAAAGGGAAGATCAATGTTTCACGTTATCTTTGAGAAAAAATACAGTTGTCATGAAAGAAGTTGATATAAACATCTGCTTGTCCGCATCCTCAGACGGTCTGAAGTGTGTATCCACAGTAGAGCAGTGAGTAGCAATCACAACAAAGCCGACTGGCCCGGTACGTGACTGACAGCCTGTTTACATGTAGATTCTCCTTATAAGGTAGATGCAATGCTTTCTGGGCCATGGCAGGGGGGTTATTTTTACTTTTTCCAGACGTTTTTGAACCCCTTGTTGCTTCTGATGTCTCTCAAGTGGAAGACACTGTCCAGAACCCCCCCCCCACACACACACACACACATTCACACACACCATTAATTGATCAGCCCCAAAATATGTTTAACCAACATTCATAATGACATCAGCTGGCAATATCTGGCATGCAGCGTTGGAGTCACAAATCATACTTACAGGGATTATCATCTTCATGTTGAAAGGTTGGCAAAACTACTGAAGTGTTCATCTGAATCTGAATTTAAAAGATCTAAAAATGAGTTGCTGTGAGACAATAAATTCTCTGGTGTTATTGTGCTCTTGCTAATGCGCCAAAAAAAATCTATTACCTATTCTCCAACAGCAGCAAAACTGGATGTTACATGGATGAAATAACGGCAGTACAAATTTAGATAACAAGGCTAAATTATGTGTGGTCATATCCAAACTGTATATTTAGAGGTGCCATCAGCTGTTTGTGGTTCGTGCCAAGTGAATCGGGCTGCCAGGATAATGAAGACAATAGAGTAGCCCAGCCGTGATGTTTGATTGTAGGCCAAACTGCAAGCTGGCTCTGCCATGACGCGCTGGTCGTTTCCATCCGACACGTCACGGATGTGTTGAAGGAAGGAACCCAAACATGGTCACCGGCCCGTTACATACATTAAGGATGCTCGCCAATGGCACTAAAAGGAAGTGCAAATAAGTGGATGAGCACAAGAAAAGAAATTCCCTGCTTAACCCTAACCCTTCCTGGTCAGGATGGATCAGCATTAGTGTCTTTTTCTGGCTGACTATATTTGATTTGACTGAATTGAAAAAAAAAAAGCTAGCCTTACTGCTGTAATCTCTTATTTAAGTTTCTTTCATTAGTCTCTGAAAAGTAAAATGTGTTGCTGAGGTTTACTATCCATATTTTAAAGATATTTAAAGATACATTTGTGTCTGCCAGAGCATTTATTAGAATTTAAAGTATACAAAAATGTACACGGCAAGGAAAGAAATACATCATTACAACTGTTAGCTCCTCCATTAGCCATGATACAAAGCTCTCTTCTAATGTAATTTTCCCAACTTTTTAACTGTGATATCTGCTGTCTAAAAGATGTCTAAACCTACAATCAAAGGTAGTGGGGTTTATGGGAAATGGTTATTGTTACAAGCTGCTCAAACAACAATATTTGTTTTTGTTCTTTTTTGAATTGCCATCCTTATCTACATATGTGGAGAGACAATGACAGAGTTCAGCAATGTTATGTTTCAGTGCTGGAGTGTCATAAAATTGATTTATGCCAAAAATAAACTATTCAACACAGACAATACTTTTTACTTGTGAACAGATTGAAATGATGAAGTGAGTACATTAAGTATTGTTTGGTTAGTTTAACAACTTTCAAGTGTAAGGACTCAAACCCAAATTCCTGAACAAAACTGAACTGGTAGATAGTAGCTACTACATGTATAATTCACCAGACCTGGTATGACCTTGGCATCCCCACTCTCCAAAAATCTTTTCTGGGATGTCCTGCCTCTCTCTCTCTCCCTCCCTCTCTCTCACTTTGTGTTTACAGCCTTGTAGAGCGCTGCATATCTGACATTTCTCTCTCAAACTCCAACCAGCTCTGTGCTCATCTGAAAGGTAAGAACCAGCATCCTCACAGCTGATCTTTAATTCTGATTTCATATTACAGCAGTAGATGGGGAAAATAATGATACAGATAATGTATGCCAGATGCTTTGAATTAATCATCAAGACTACAACAGCCATTAAAATACAAATGTGTTATTATTTCTAGTAGATTAAATGACCATTAAAAACAACTTTTAGTGAAGCATAAAGGTTTCCTGAAGTTTAAGTAAGTCATAGTCAGACATCACTGACTTTAGTATGTGTGTAGTAGGCTGTGTTTTATGTGAAGATGCAGAGGAGCACTGTATAAATCATTGCTTCTTATAAAAAGTCATTGTTCACATACAGTAAACACAGCTCTGAACAGAGGGGCAGGGGGGATGGAAACTGGACTAAACCTCCCAGAGGGGTAAACACTCATCTGCACTTCTTCCATTCCCATCCAAAGCACATGATTTTATTTTAGAGTGCTGAGGAGCCAAATCAGCTCAATCTAAAAAACAGTTTATAGCTTAAGTTTAAAATAGCATTCACTAACAAAATATATTTGCCTTATGTTTAAAGCCAAACTGGTATGAAGACAAATGGTTATGGTAAAACTGGCTGTAAAGGAAGGTAAACCTAGGAGAATGATTTTATTAGAATTATCATTATTGCTTAAATGTTTGAGTGTTAGAGTCCTGTAGTGATCCTGATGTGTTTTCATCCCGACAACAAATATCTTTTGACTTTTCTGTATTCCACAATGACCTCAAGTGGGTATGTGGCCCTAGGTACACATAAAAAAGCTAAAGAAACTATGCATACTATGCAAACTATGCATATCCAAATGCAAAAACCCACAAACTTTGCAAGATTTGTTAACTCTGATGAGATTTTTTAATATTCATTCATAAACCATCAAGTCACACACCAGCTGTGTGTTTGTGTCATCTAGCACAAACTAATATATAATGATACATAAAAGTACATTTACCGCAGTCACACAGTTTCTGTAGCAACACATAATTTATCCGTCTATCAGCAGGTGGGTGACACTTAGCATGCCCCACTTAAAATAATAGGTCAGCATCAACACAACCATGCATCTGTCTAACCCACATTTTGCTACTCGATAGCTGCTTTTTTACTGTCAATATCCATGTGCCACACGTTGTAAGAGACACTGCAGCGGTTTTATTTACAAAAATATTTAGATTTTGATTGAATCATAACTGCAGAGACATGAGAAGAAACTAAAAAACTGTCTTAATATCTGTGCAATCTCAATGGTTAATTCTCCAAAATAACAAAGAAGAATAATACCAAGTGTACCAGATGTGAGTACGGTGACAATACTAAAACTAACCATGGACACACACACACACTCCTCCCAAACAGTGTTTGTGATGGAAATATTCCTGTCTGAAACTTTGTTGTCAGTAACTTTCATATCTGATGACACATCGACACGACAAAACCTCTCTGCTGCTCACACTGGAGGTATTTAGCTCTTGGCAACAGCAGCTCATTATAAAAGTGCAACATGGTCCTTTCAACAGAGACAAGAATTATCTTTTACAGTAACAACCACCTAAAAGTAAAACGTCTCAATTACGCAGTTTACTAATGCTTCAAACAGTTAAACTTGAATTGTGAGTTGGAATATCCATTAAAAGAAAAATAAGCAGGAAAATAAAATATTGAAATGAACAAAATATGTAATATGTTGTTGTTCTAATAACAGGCTAATGTAACTGCTAAAAGGACTTTTAAAAATAAACTGTATTTAATTATACTGTTAAAAGGTCCAGTGTGTAATATTTATGAACATCTATTCACAGAACTGCAATGTAATATCCGTAGCTATGTTTTCCATGGTGTATAAAAACCGTTAACCTTATGTTTTTATTACCTTACAATGAGACATCTATATACACCTTGGATAACAATGGAGTCCTCTTACATGGATGTCGCCATGTTTCTACAGTAGCCCAAAGGGACAAACTGCTGTACAGAGCGTGTTTCGTCACTATGTTGAATATGTAAAACAAGAAGAAGTATTAGTAGTACTTGATTGGTTTATTAGAAGTAAGAACAGCAAAGAAATTAGGAAAAAAAATGGGAGGACCACTCATATTACTTAGCACAAAGGCCGACAGAGCGTGCTTGGCACCATAGATTCTCCTCCGTGCTTGCTAAGGGAGGGGTGAGCAGTGGTGACTCATGGTACATTCATGTGGTGTTGTACTAATTTACTAATGTAATAAAACGTTGCTTGGGGTAGTTTATATTTTATAAAGATATTTAAAGAGGAACAAATATTGACAGTTTTCACAGCCTTTTTGATGTTGTATTTAGAAATTAAAATCAATGTAACGTACAACCTCATGGAGAAAAGGTAAAAAGTTAGGTTTTTTATTGCTCAATTTACAATTGCCATAAGAATGAATGCATTTATTATGATGTACTTATTTTGTCCGAGGAGCAACTAAAGGCACGAGATATTAGTTGCAATTCGCAAGTCTCCTCACTAGATGCCACTAAAACTTAGACACTGAACTTTTAATTCATAGTTTTTAGTCACGTAACATGCGCGGTGACCTGGAGGGCAAAACAACAGATCAACACCGCGACTGCCCCATAAAGACGCCGCAAAAGCAGTCAAATGTTATTTGTAGCACCTTTCAACTTAAGAAAAAGAAATTTATGAACACTTACTGCAAGTGTTGGGCATATCTGATCCATATAACATTACAGCATCCATGGCCGCATTTCTACCGTTAACCCCCCCCCAGGTCTCTGCCCGCTTCACTGCGGTAATGTTTACTCTCACCTAACCCTGTAAATCCGAATGCACAACAACCATCCAGCATTTTGGCAACGCAAAAAGTAAACTCAAAGTAACAGTGTATCACTATATTGGCTGGCAGGCAGCGGAAAATGACGTCTTTTTTGCCCTCCACGGGATTGTTTTCCTTGGAATGAAACAGAAGAAACAGATTTGTACATTTTTCTTTTTAGAAATTTAACATCAGAGATACATTCATTGATCTACAGTGGAGAACTGCGATAAAAGCACAGCTGTGATCCAGATGTGAAGGTTCTGGCATCACCCAAATGGAAACCCACCGATTATTTACTTTTTAGATTCAGAAAAACAAACAAATGTATAGAAAAGATAAAGGATCACCAGGGCTGACAGTGATAGGCTGTTATTAGGCAGACTTAATAACTCCTTAATGGAACGATGATTGTCAAAATTGGCACCAAGTCACAATGAAGAAGTGAAATTAGCTTCCTTTTGGAGGCAAAAAAGAAATTTGGAGATTAGATTGTCTTAGAGCCACCATCTACTGGTCATTAGAGGTACTGCATCTGAAGACATCAGCTTTCATCATTGATGGATGGAATCCACACTACACAAACTTTTGTGGCTTGTGGCTATAGCCATTTCCTTTCAGAGACGTTGAGGAATAAAACTCTCCAAGAATTCAGAAGAAAAAAAAACAAAGACTTGAGAAAAGTCTGGAAAAATGTGCGTTAGAGACATGTTTTTTTTCCTACTGCCTTATTAATAATCCCTCAAATTTAATGCCCTTGCAGGTGCAACCTTATGTAATGTCAGCTTTAACCTTGATAAAGATTTTGTTTTATTAGTGAATACGTCAACAAGGAAATTGGATTCAGGGCTGCCACTCTCAGCCTCTTACCGGCCTGCCCAACTCCTCCAGTTGCTGTGTCTCGTCCAGTTGCATGCTTTTATGTAAAAGGCAGCACAGATCAATCAATCACAGAGCAACAGCTGTGACTGTGTGGTCCTTTGAGATGTGAGAAGCAGTACAGACAGCAGAGGAAAGCAGCAAGTGATGACTTAAAAACGGCTTGTTGAATAATAAGGCTGGGGAGTCAGTCGAGGCAGGAGAAAGAAGTCAGTCAATATGTGGGCTATGTGTGGACTCAGAGCCCCAAATGTCATGAGACAGAGGTAAGCCTGGGTATATTCACTCATTCCACTTCTGTGGTAATGAGGATTTACTTGCGCACTAGTCACAGAAATGAACGACAGTCTGTCTCCCAGCGTGAAATGACGGGCAGACAGCACTCGACACATAATGATGCAGCTGATGTGCACAAACGAGTGGAGGATAACGTGGAGCACCAGTCACTCACATGCTGTCAGTCACGCAGCGGTGAAGCCCCACACACAAGACCAATTTAATCACAAGGTGTCAAAGGTCAAAGTACTGGCAGGACAAACATGGGAGAAGTAAATGAAAGAAGGCAGGAAGAATGGAGGTTTTATCAGAGCTGAATCAAATGATTCAAGGGCCGAGCTGGACAGGGGCCTCACATGCAAGGGATAAAGGACATGTATTGTTTTATGATGGTATGAGCTGTTTGGAGGAGGCCCGTAATTTAAAGGCTCATGGGAATTTTTGTTATTTACCACAACTGAGTGACAAAGCAACTGCCTTAAGATGCAATTCCTCTAACTGCCACTAGATGGTGGCAACAAGAAAATATCTCATTGCACAGGTTGCAAAAGTTTGTAAAATCAGTCACCAAAACAAGGATTTTTGGTTTGTTTCCAAACATGGCAGCGACATGGTGGACTAAATCTCCAGTCCAACATGTCAGAAAACTATGAGTAAAGGCTAATGCCAACTGTCAGATAGAGAGGACAGTCCTTCAGTGGCTTTCTTTACTGAAGCTACTTTTTAAATTGTATTATTTATAACTTTTTGCTCATTAAAATGTTGAGCTGTTAAAGCTGTTTTTTCAGCTAGAGCATATCATAGATCAAAATACACTACATTTAGAAAAGAAACTGGAAATAGCAGTCCAAAGTTACTCTGCTTGAAAGCAGAGCGTGTTGCATATTGAACATAAAGGTTTGGCACAAGGAGTAACACCGTGAATGTGTCAGCATTTTCAGTCAATCCAATTCAAACAAAACTAAGCCTCTAAATACAGGTAATTTCAGGTGAGAAACTGTTTTAAACTCCAGCACATTTTAACATACACGCAGAGAGGTTGTGTAAGTCTTCAGGGCTTAGCAATCAAACTTGAAAACCTTCTGCTGTCAGGTCAGAAGTTAAGAGGTCTCAGAGCAGACTGACGCTCTGACAGAATTATCCCATGGGGTATGAGAAAGTGTGTGTGTGTGTGTGTGTGTGTGTCTTTTAAAGGTGTTAACGTGTCAAGTGATAATGGGTGACTCATAGGCAGATTAAAGGTGGAAGAAACAAAAGTGAAATGATAAAAATAGATGTGTTGAAATGTCGTGTAGAAGGCATCAAATGGCTCAAATGACTCCTGTTATCTGTATGGATCTCAAACTGCAGCAAAGTAACAGGAAAGAGGATATATAATGCACAGATTATCACCCTAAAGTCAGACACTGCACGGAATCCAAGGCTGTCCCTATGTCGTCCCATTTTGTATCATAGCATGTTATGAACGGTGTACCCGGGGCTGCAAGCAGGACTTTTAATCTTGTTAAAAATAGCAAAGAACTTGGCAGAGTTGCAGCACAAGTGGTAAGATGTTCACTGATTGTGGGAGCCACTAATGCAAAAGCAAGGCCACTCACTCAGATCACTCTGATCTCAGAAGTCGCAGATCAGATGACAAAAAGGGATTTAGCAGTGTGTGGAGAGCCTACAGCTGCACTGTGAAGCTCATTATTTCTGCTTACATGCTATATTATCGACATGCAGTGGAGTGTGTAGACGATTATGAGAGGAAAAATTATGACTTACTCTCTCTGGTATAACCAGCAGCTTATTTTACATTTAAAATAGACCCTGAAAACCTATTTTCTCAGTCAGTTTGAGGAAGATAACAGGTTCCTGTGTTTGTATTCTCTCTGGTTTGAAGTGGGTGGGTCTCAGTTGGAAAAAGGTGACATCATGTATTTAAGTGCACTAATCAGGATTTCAATTAAAATGAGGCCGTGAGTTGTTTGCTAATGTCACCAGCCCAAACCACGCCCACACAGTATATTTAAAGCATATCAGCAGAGCTTATTGGCTTTTCAATTCTTTATAAATAATACTTTTTCTTAACATTTAACATTTTGAAACCAAGTTTTCAGGGGCTTTAAAATGAAACCATCATCTCTCAACTGTGTCCACTATTCAGTAAGTCACATAAGTTCACTTTCACTGCCGAAATTTCGGGATGTTAATTGCTATTCTTCCTATCGAGAGGTAGGCATGCTTAAAAAAACATTTTATTATATGCATCAGCCTAAATGGTAAATTTCCTTAATCATATGTGGTATATCGTGTTTTAGTTCTTTTCATTGCTCATTTTTTCTGTGTATGTGCACTTTCACATTGCTGTCATGACATATGTGTTGCTGTAACTCGTTGCTTAACACATCACCAGACCTCAGCTGGCGCCTCTGAGCAGCTCCCTTATCATCACACCATGTACTGCGATACAGAAAGGTCACACGGGTTCTCAACCAGGAGACACCACCCGCAGGAGGGCGCTGAAGTGCTCCTCAGTTTCAGATGTTAATGTTAGCACAAAGGCAAAGTGAGAATGAACCTAACAGTGTGTCTTCAACAGCCTTTTCTTACTGTCTGTGTTTTTCCCTCTCCCTTTCTCACTAGTAGAGAGAAGAGATCTGTTTTTGTTGTGTAACCACAACTCAACCACTTCAGTCCAGGCTGCATTGAAACACCTGACCTGAGCTCATCTCCAGACAACCAGCAGCAGTTTGATTCCCCAATTTCCCCTCTTCAAACCAGCCGGACAAGCTCAGGCCTGATCCACTCAGTCCAAACAGGCTGTGCAGCCTGGAAGAACTCTTTCCTCTCATCATCCCATCAGATCAAAATCTAACCACTCCGCTGTGTCCATGGAGCGCGTTCAGCACATGACCAAGTCGGCCATCCGCCGAGCGTCTCAGATCGAGGTGAACCCGCAAGCCAAGAGGAACCTGCAGGAGCTGTTCGTCAACTTCACCCTCATCCTCATATGCCTGCTGCTCATTTACATCATCGTCCTGCTGAGCAGCTGAGAGCAGCAGACCACAACGCAGAGAGTCTGGCAGGGCTCGGCTGTCGACGAGGGTTCGGCTGAGATATGGGCTTTACTGCTGCACGCAGATCAGATTACTAATAAAGCAATAATAGCATCCCCATATATCATCCTAACCCCGTTTGAAAGCAGCTATGAAGAAGGATCATGGAGGTGGAATGAGTCCATGTGGAAACAATAACGGCCAAACTCTCTCAAATAGTTTCTATGGGAGCTGATCAGGGATCAGCCTGCCCATCTTTCTCAAAGGGAATGATCGAATGTGACCCGACTTTAACAGTTTAAACTTCACTGATATGCTGTATGTATGTATATATGTATATGTGCCTGCTGCTCATTCAAAGTAACACCCTGCTTGCATTACAGTGTGTTGATTTAAATTGTCCCCCTCCATACAGACTGTAAGACAATAGCTATGTCTGAAATCCCCACTCATTCACTACTCCCTACCCCTATGTAGGGAGTTGTATGTAGAGGACTATATAGGGAGCTCACTCGCATTATTAAAACAACACTTTCGGACATAACGCCAATCGTTATTTCGGCGCCGCATGATGGTATATACGGTTTGGTTGTACACTACTTTTCAAAATGCATTCTGGGATACATTGAGTGGACTATATAGGGTATAATAATTATCACTATACATTCGGACAGCACTACAAAATGGCGAGCTCACTATATAGTGAGTAGTGGGTGATTTCAGACACAGCCAATGTCTCCTGCTGTTGTTTAACTTCCATTTCCCATGAGCCCTGTCGCTTCCTGCCGTCCCACACTCCCTGTCCCCCTCCACCACCAGGAGAATGATAAACATGCTGGAAATAATGTTTTCCATTAAGTATTTTTACTTCCTTCTTGGTCTGCCACTGCCAGAAACCACACACAGTAAGAACACATGGATGTGGTGTCTGTGACATCAAAACTTCAGTGCTGCCATCTTGGTGGTTACCAGAGCCTGAAGGTCCACATTTGGTAAAAAAGAAACCGGGACAGGGAGGCAGCAAACAACAGGGCTGAGTGTGATAGGATGAGGCGCCTGTCACTAAAAGTAAACATGCCCTGAAACATACCTTCTCTAACTAGGAGTTGCCAACTGTGAAGTCCCTTTTATCAGTACAACAGGTGACAAAGGCCCAATCCCAATGTCCACACTTAGACTCACAGACTTTTCCTGAACTGACGTTCCCAGTAAGTCCATGAAGGCTTAGGGCTGTCCCACTGTCAAATCATCAAGTGTTTGCTCTCTTGCAGACATTTCCCTTCGTACGTCCGGATTTCTGCAGACTTTGCCTGAGGGAATTGTCCACAGATACTAGGGTCGTGACATGAAACACGGGGGTTACCAGGGGAAGCCCGGAAGTGAGAGAAAACAGCAAATACGCCTTATAAGAAAGGAAGATCGGTAAACAAACAAACGCTGATGTTAGAATTTATTTAAATGTAGATGGAAATTTACCTCTTGCCCACTCTGTAGGGCAAGAGCCTGCAAGACTTAAAAAAAATCAGGCAAAAACACAAAATAAAAAGTGTGCAATGTGTTTCAGCATCGTCAATGAAACGTGATATTGTGGCAAAGTGCTGTACCGTTCCTGTTTATAGCATTTTGAGCCCTTGGTCTTTTGCACTCAATCACTTACCAAGTAACATCAGTTACGTCTGTGGAGGTTCAGGGCTTAGGGTTTAGGGGAGACATAGGGATTGGGCCAAACTGTTAGGTGAGAAGTTAAGTACAAGCCCCAAGGTACATTTTGGTAAGAAACCAACCACTGAGCTTAAGATTCTGTTAATGTGCTGCTAACAGTGAGCACAAACTATTGATTATGCTGTTAAGAAAACTAATACTACAATCGGCAGCTTAAATCAACTCATTTTCCGATTCTGGGTTCATTTTGAAGGAATTTGCTCTGAATCACACCTCTGACTGGCTTCTTCCACATGGCAGAATTTATGAAAAGATTATTGTTTTTTTAACTAATTACTGCCAAGTTAATAAGCCAATCGGTATGTCTGAAATTAAACTCAAATGGTTTGACCTATTCTTTTTTTAAACACATTTTAATAAAACACTGGGCTACATGAACATTTCAGCCATGTCATTCACTAAGTATGGGCTACTGTGCTTGGGCTTCAGAGATAAATGTATATCTGCTTGAAAGAGTTAAGAAAGCTTTAAACACACGCTTTTTCTGACACAGGCCTGACATATACAGTACATGCAGTTTATCTGATGTGAAGAAAGCTTCTCTTTGCATGGTGTGATTTCACCTAATGATGTTTTCTGTTTCTTTTAGTTACTGAAACTATCACTGACTACTGCTGACATTTTTGGTCACAAAAAGATGTGCCCTGATTGTGTAAAGTGCTTTATAATTTCTACATGAATCTAATATATAATGACAAAATCACATCATTGCTTTTGAGAGGACAAATTAACAACTTCTATATATACTCATCTTCACTACATTTCCCATGGCTTAAAATTTAAAAATAGAAATTATATTTACATTTGGGATCATAAAGGTTAAGAAAAAATATTGCACTTTTATTCTTGTATGTATGTTTGGAAGATTGTACCACTTTACTTTTAAACTGTGGAACACCAAAGAAATTGCATGTCAATAAAAAGTGGTTTCTCTTGATGCAGATGTGGAAAATTTATTTACTGCACACAAATATGGACATAGTGGATGTATAGGCTAGTTCAAGTCACTGACTCACTTGACTTCAAAGGATAGATTGACCACACTATGGCTCTTTGAAGGCGAATGGATCATGAACATAGCTATGTTTTGTTCAATTAATATAAGATTTTTTTATGAAAATGTGATATTACTTTTCTTGTGATTAGAAGAGATTAGCTTTGGTTCGAAGTGTCAGAGTCATACATCCTGGACATCCTTAACTCTGCTAAATTGAATAATGTTCTACAAACAATACAACAAATGACCGATTTAGCTCACTGTTTTGGTTTTACAGCCCACAACTTTAACAGTATCAACTAAAGTGTTGGAAACGTCCATAATCGTTTTTGCATTATGTCTTCTTACATCTGGATTATTATAGCATCATTATAAATTAATGCTGTTTCGTCTTCATCATTTGTAAAACAATATTTCGATAAATTGTTGCAGTGCCCTTGTATGCACCACAAACACAATTAACCACAATAAAACTACTAAATAAATCATCTCCATAATACATTTTACTGTAGCAATAGCTGAAAACACGCACCCAGCCATGACCTAAAATTAACGTTAACGTTACTATCACTAAGCTAATGTTAAGTTAGCTTCACAGAAAAAAACATGAACTTAACGTTAAGCATTAACGTTAAGGTTACTAAAGTGACTCACCAGTTTGCCTTGATGTGAAAGGAGGTGTCCACAAATGCTCTCCAAAACTTCTCCAGCAGGCCAAATATATTCCATTCTTCATAAATAAAAAAGCTGGATTTTAAGATAGCTTCACTACTGCCCCTTTCCCTGGTTGTATTAGCCGCAGTAGCTTCCTCAGACCTTCTAGCTAGGAGAAACCGTTAAAGAACCCTACTTTTGTAAGTGAAAGGTGATTGGTTAATTGAATAGCTTCATTAAAGAGCCCGCAAATCATCAAGCTCTCAGACATGTTTTTCGGTTTTTACCTAGCAACTAGCAAAGAAAACCTCCTGATTGGGCGCGACGCTGGGGTATTTATTTTCTATGCTTGAGCTTTCCAATAAATTTTCCAATAAGACATTTTTAAAGGTGCTGGAGGGTTACATTTTGACTGAGAGCAACATATACATTTTTGTGCTTAATTATTTTTAGAATATAAATATATAAAATGAGATGTAATACCAGCCCCACCCTTTATAACAAAAGCAGGCACCTCAAACACTGTATACAGCTCAAGTTCGAGTACAAGCTCCTTTTATGACACAGAGCTGGACAGTGCAGCCAATATGGTAGCAAGCCCAAAATGCATTGACCAAATTCTGGTCTGCTGTGGTGTTTAGCTCACATCTTTAATTTGTGTGAGGTGACCAGAAACATACATGGCTCCTGTGACCACAATGTGGTATTTCTATGAACAGAGGAGGCGCCTAAAATACGTTGTATGGGGGCAGTTAAATGATTTAACTAGTTTGTAATGATATAAAAAATCTACATACATTTTTCAACCTAGCTTAAATACAATAACATAACAGTCCTTACTCACTCACCCACACACATACACACTAAAAGAAGCAAAACAAAAGTCTTTATCTCACAATCATAATTTTACTGTTCCATGACATACAACAGAAATTAGATATAAATATAAATAAATATTGTTGTTGCTGTTATTGTTATATATATTACTTCAAAATGGCAAGACAGACATCATTAAATGATAAGTCACAAGGGTGACATCAAATCACTTTCAACTCAAAATACAAACTGCAAAACATTTACAATTTTACTTTATTTCTTAAAATGTTTAGATGCTGCAATCTTTTCTTACCATTTTTTTTTTTGAATTTTGGAAAAAAACGGAGTTGAAAGTGAAATGAACCGAGCCCTAATCAGCATATCGTTACATAGAAAAAACCTAAACAGATAGTAAATGTTTTAATAAGCTGCAGTTTCTATGGTTCACTGATGACCTGCTGTTGCCAGATGTTTCCTCGGTCAGTTGTTGAGAAACAATAGTTGATATGACCACAAGAGGCAGGCTCCAAGAAACCTTTTAACGGAGTGGTATTCTCCTTTAAAACAGTCCAGTCCGGTGTGGCACAGATAAAAAATATGCATTAAATCATATCAACCAATGCAATGAGCATGTAAAAGCATAACAAAAATACAGATAAATTATTCTTCATTTTTGCCATTTCAAACAAATAAACTTAATAAACAATCTCACCACTGCATTTAGTAGCTATAGCTTTCTAATCTTTGCCAGCAGATGGAGTTTGCCCAGATATCTCTTATCAAATCATCAAACTCTATCTGCTGATGAAGCTCATGCGATATGACAGTAACAGCTCCTCAGTATCTCATAGAATGAAACATGTTTTTAGAAGACAAATAGGTGAAATCATCCGAAGGGGAATAAAAGGAATGGCAGTAAAATTGGATGTGATTGTGAGAAAAATGTGTTATTAAGAAAAAAAACTAAGAAGAAACAAGACTTCTGCCTCGTCTGAGAAGTCTAAGCTTGAATGTCAACATCTAACATAGTCATTGAATAAATATAATCTTCACAGTGCGCATGGAGGAAAGAACCAACTGTGGTTCAGTGTCAGGGCTGCGATCCCAGAGAGAACTTATTGTATTTATTGGTCCATTTTCTTTGCTGGGGTTTGTCACATTACAAGTCAATATATACAAATAAACAATTTAATATACTTCATATATCAGCGTTGATGACATGCAGCGTAAATAAAGCTCCAATGTCAATTATGCTGCATTCATGTCATAAGGGGACAGCTGGACATTTGAATGTCGTGACAGAAGATGCTGTATCCTATTACAAACTGGAAATGGAAATTGTTCATTTAGTTTCTTTTATAGAGAGACATCTGTGAATCTGACCGCAGCTGTTTCAGACTTCAGGCAATCAACAAGAAGTCTACAAAGGTATTTACTTTCAAATTCTTTATGTGATGGCAAATTTTTAATGTCTCTCCCATATGACACAAATACAGACACATCTACTAGAGGTCCTTTCTCAACCTGGTTTCAGGAAGTGTTTTTCACTTTGACAAAACAGGTTTAGTTCATTTGGAGAAATATGCTGGATTGTCATCTTACCCGCAGCCAGATGAGAAGATTGATATCAGTTTCCACACACTAGGATGTGCACACTGTAATTAGACTTTCTACAAGCACACAAGGCAAACAGAAAGTAAGAGCACTGAAGTGTTTATGCCAAACATGTGTATCCTTGACACAAGGTCATATTTAAGGGTACCGTAGTCATCCTATATAGAAGGTAAGTGATATGACAGAAAAAGCAAACATAATAATAATATATACAATCCAAAAACATATGTGAGTATACTGTAGTAAACATACTACAGTATTTATGCTATCGTAAGCTAACTGTCCACTAGCTCCAGTCTTTACCATGCAGACATGAAAGAGGTATTGTTCTTCTCATCAACTCTCATACATCTCCTATCCTCCATTTTTGTTTTTCAATACATGCTATAAGACTATAATACCCTTAAGTATGATCTTACAGTATATCTACATTTAGTAGTGTTCTCTCATTCAGTTCAAGGTCTATGACTCAAAGCTCGTATGAACCTAAATAGAGTGTGCTGAAGATCGTTTTTGCGGTTACTCTGTAATGAAAATAATATCAATCTTCTCATGTGGCTCTGGGTTAGAGAGCAAATACACATTCATTTCCAAAATGTGGCACTGTTCCTTTAAAAACAAGAATGCAAAAGTTAGGTTGATTTTGGACCTAAATATAAAAAAATAAATGAATTCATTTATGTATTTTTTTGTACATATTTAGTAGATATTATACCACGTAAAAGGTGCTTTTGGGAAATATCTACAGGGACTGGATGGAAAAAAATACATAAGACATAACAGTCTAATGCAATCCAATACAAGAATCCAGCAACAAAGGGGTTAATATTTGTTGAGACTTTATCAGTGAGGAAGTGATTCAATTCTTTGCGTCAGGATTGCATTGGATTCCATTTTTAAGGTGCGTCTAATATACTGTATGATCCACAAATTCAACCAATACAATACAAACACTTCCTGAACCATCAAGGCCTCGGTTGATTCTGTTATGGAAGACGAGCATCGATTGATGCTGTAAGGTAATGGAGTATGTTTATGTTGCTGTTGAATGGACTCCGGGGTTGTCAGTGTGAGAGCAAGTACACTCTCAAACCTCACGTCTCTCTATCCACATTTCAAGAAGTAATAAACAGAGTCTCTTTCAGGCTGATGATGGCCATGCAGTTTGGAAACTGTACAGGTTACTTTACGGACTTCATGGACCTTCAGGTCATGAACATTACGCAGCACAAGAACTATGTAAACTTTCAAGTCAAGTTAAAAAAAGACAGTACACCAAAAACCGGAGATATGAGAATGTCAAGTGAATGACAGCAGCATTATGATAGTGTTTCTGTTTTCACATGCTCTATGGCCTGGCCCACAGGCAGAGACATGAAGCAAAAGAGTTCTGTCACCGACACAAACTCCTAGCTTGTAATGAAATTAAGTGTTTGACGAAACACTCCTTGGCATTAAAAAAGTTCCTGGGAGTCAATCAAATTCTACATTTGGGTGACTGAACTCTTTCCTTTTTTGTCTCTGGTCCCCTGGCATCACAAACAGACCGTAGAAAAACAGTAGCTTGTTACATTATAAATACTGGAATAATAAAATATGAGGGGCGCTTGATTTCATTTCTCTTGATGTTTCCCCTCCTGAGACTGGGCTGTCTTGAATGGTAAATCAAGCACCCCTCAGCTAGCTCAGAGATCTGAAAATGACTTTCAAACATATACTGTATGTACACAGTCAAAGCCCTGGGACAGCAAGCTAAAGTTAGGCTATTTTCTTTTTTTGCTGGTGTCGTTATTGTGGTATACTGCAGTTCGTCACACTGTAGAGGCCAAAAAAACAACCAGAATCAGCAGCTAGCTCTGTCCTTTTCCCTCACATACATGTTTGTATTTCCACGGCAGATGGGGGCACAGCATGAAAGACTAAAGGCGAGCATCAAGGCAATAATCACTTTGTCCTGGCTGAACTTTCAAAGCACAGATTTTAAGACACGTTGATGTACAAAACAAACCTGAAAACATATCCTCTTATATCTACAGTGTGTTACTAGTGTCACACTGTATAGTCACTGCAAATTATTTCATGGAGGTTTGAGAATGTATTTACTGACAGTGGCTACTAAAAGGATCATTCATTGATTACAACTTGGGTGTTATTTCAGACGTTTTGGCCGTTATTTCTATCAGTTATGACAAAAGCTTTTATTCACCAAAGCAACTGCTGAGATCTGGGAACACGACCCGACAGTTTTACGTACAACTGAAATGTCAGTAGGAGATGTACTGCTTCTCATATGGTCTGAAATGGTAGGTTGAAAAATAGACTTTGACATTGTTATTGATTGATTATATTTAAAATTCAGTTCACTCATTCACTTGTATAATCTTTCACCCTTTTTAGGAAAACCGTGGTCACATTGCTTCAGTCAGGCGAGTAGGGTCAAGTTTGAAGCAAGGGGGGCACCTGGGGATTTGTTTCTAACCTGTCTGTGTTTCTTGACCCATCAAACTTCTTTTTCAGCATTGTCATGTTCCCATATCACAGCAGTTAACTTGGTGAGTGCAATGCCATTTATACTGATTGGAAAGTATACACAAAAGTTGTAATATATCAGCATTATTCTGAAATCCTGAAATATTTCTGCCATCTCTTTTTAAGACAATTAATACAGCCCTAATCTTAAATTTGATGACGTTACAAAATAAATCTACTTTTTATCAGTGAACTACAATTTGATTTGTCCCCACAATCATAAAGCTAAAATTTCTCCACTGTGTCAAACAATTAATTAAGGTAAGTTTTTTCATCTTCATTAAAATGCAATCTAATCCCCTTTTTCCAATACCTCCACACCACCTCTATTCTACATTTAGTCTTCTACGTGGGTTTTACTTCATCAAAATTAAAATTCATAGGTAATGAAGTTGACTTACGCAGCTTTAGAGCTCATATAATTGTCATGTTTTGCACAATTGCACGTTATAAATAAGGAGACGAAAGACAACTACTGTGTGTATATGGCCTCGCCACCTGCTACCATGCACACGTTCATGATGATGCACGACAAGCCACACTGCTCATTGTGCTCACCATGTATGGAAGCCCTAAGGTTGCAATCACACTGGAATTAGTATTGCGCACGACTGATGGGAGTGCCGATAAGCAGTTGGATATTAATGTCGCCCAAATGACTTTCAAAGCCTGCAGTTTGTTTGCTGACTAACTTTAGCTTTCTGTCCCATTACTTCATTTTTTGACAGAATTGGGATTTAAATTTTTGCCGGTCAGAAAGAGAAGTACTGGGCGTACAGCTCCTCTTCTTTTGGAACGAATTCTTTGCTTTTTCCTGCCTCAATTCCTCTCAGGTCTGATGGCGTTGTGGCGCTGGCCTCAGGAAGGCTGAGAAAGGGAAGGAAAAAAAGGATCTGTTAAAATGATGGGAAGGAAGAGACTGCAATTACATTCAGATATGTACAATCAGATCCCCTCATGGGCAGCAGCAGTGGCAGAGTGTAATCAGGGAGATGCAGTGAGTGCTTGAAATTGATGCCAAGCATGTGAAGGCTGGTGTTATGTCCACAATCCGGGATACAGCTTGGAGACTGTCTGATGATTTCATATGACCTTACCTGGACTTGTTTTCCCCCCACATACAAGGACATTTTGACACATGCACAGGAGAAGCTTGGAAACAAACCATGACCACCAACTAGTGAACTTCCATCCATCCATTTAATATATTTATCTGACATTCGGCAACAATTCACACATATGTTCACATTTCCAATTAATTAGGCCTTTGTGGGAGGACCCTCTTGCTATAAGGAAATCTGGACCGTCATAATCCCTAAGAATGAGAAAATGTAATTGGTAAAACTGAATATTATGAAAACCAAAGAATCTTGCACGCTGTCCATCAACGTTTCGGTCCGCAGACCTTCATCAAGCAAAGTTGATTTGATTCACTTAAAAGGTGATCTTACAAACACCCAAGAACATACAATGTCAATTCATTTTTTAGAAAAAGTTTACTATGATTGTATAAATAAATGTTGATCAGAGCATGAATTCTACTTTCTAAATTAGAGAGGGTGCCAGTGTGCAAATACCCTTTAACACTATATATATATATATAGCTGCACAGCCAACATGTTGCCTAAATTAGCTGCAATGTCAGTTGCATTTTCTGTGCTGCTCCTGACTTTGGAACAACTGAAAACACAGTTTCGCTCCAAAGAGCAAAGTCAACGGAAACTGCCTCGAGTTTTGGTTGGTTGTTTTTGACAGGGAAGTTGAACGTGTTGAGTCTCTGATGCAAACAATTTTTTTTTTTAAACTCTCTATCGCACGTCTGACACTGTTATAGGAGTGTAATGCTAAATTGGTGGAGTACTGTTTGACCCTATGAGACCCCAAGTGTTGTTATATGATTAGTCATAGTGCGGGATGATTATATTAAACAAGATCAGCCTACTGTCAAGGAATTAATTAATTAATTAAGCATTAATTGGCATCAAGTAAAGTTATGGTACTGATTTTAATACATTTAAACAAATATAATAAGTAACAAAACTGACTACGATTGTATTTTAAGAGGCAGCTCAGCTTTCGAAGTTTAAACAGACAAAAAAACACAAACAGGACAAAGCCTTGGAGAGATAAGCATTTCCTCGTCTCAATTCAAAAACAACACTACAAAAAAAGAGAGCTATAAGAAACAGACAACAGAGACAACAGTGTTTCTTCTCTTGAAATCAGCTTTTATGAACAACCATCCAAATTTCAAACTAACCAGTTGGTTCAGCTGGTTTGCAGTTTCCGCTCTCCAGCAGCAGACCTACCAGTATTTTTCAATCCCAAGCAGCCCTCCTTCATCTCCTCTTTTACTGTGTCCACTGCCTTTTTGCTGGGAGAACAAAAGCACAAAAGTGCTATCTCACAAGTTTCACATTTGCAAATTGCACTTTTAAGTTACTGCAGTGCTTTAAAATAAGTCATTTTTTCTTTGAGTCACTCAAGAGATTGATGTCCCATTGATACTGATTGAACTTCAAAGTAAAGCATTGGCTCCTTTTTATAAGCAAACATAAATAGGGACGACAGCGAGGATTTAGAGGATGTTTCAAAGAATATTCAGTCTGACATTATGTGATAGTTCCATCCAAAAGGGAATTTTTTTAAAGCATAATGAATCAAAAAGGGATTATATCTTCATTATCTTTCCCCGTTGACCCTGAACAAAGTGAGTAAGACCGCAGCGTTCTGTGAAATGAAAATTTAGTAATCACACTGCTGGCTGAGGCCTAAATTAAAATAACACGAATCAGAGAACAAAAGTAAAACCTTTAAATCCTATTCCTTTTTCTCACACCAAAAGATAAGAACAATACAATTAATTGTTGTATTTTTTTAAATAACAACTGATCTGAGTAACTAAATTTTAGAGCTATTTAAAGGTTCAGTGTGTAATATTTCTGAGGACATTACATAATGAACCGTTATGTTTTTAATACCTTAGAATGAGCCATTTATATCTATGAAACTGTGGGTGCCCTTTTCCACGGCCATGTTGCGCCGTCATGTCTACAGTAGCTGAAACAGCACTGCGGAGCACATTACGTTCTTCTTGTTCTACTTCTGGTAGAATTCAGGCAGTGTAGACACTCAGAACGTCGAATAGGTACTTTCAAAGAAGAAGAAGAAGTAATAATCTATAGCAGGGGTCGGCAAAAAACGTTTTGGATCAGAGCATTTTTTTATACATTAAATGATGGACAGATAATATTGAAAATGATTGTTATAGTGTTTAGATAGCTCAGTTGGTAAAGCGCCGGACTTTCACCTCAAAGGTTGTGTGTTGGATCCCACCTCAAGAAAATTTGTTTTCTCCCTTCAACAAACGGATTCTGCGGCGACTGTTTTTCAGGCTCACATTACAGCATGTGCTGCCGTGTGTGTGTTCCTGTGTTTGAGACGCATCCATCAACCTACGGGCGCTTTTTTATTTCCCCAGTATCTCCAGGCAGAGGACATTGAGGGGAATCACATTCTCTGACGGCTCTTTCAGAGGTGTGTCAGGCTACAGACTCTTTTAATGTTGTTTCAAAAAGTAAAAGCTCTCAGTTCAACTTAAGTACTCAACTCAAGTAAAGCATTACAGTAAACAAGCTTCTTGTGCTTTATTTTGTAGGCAAAACCTCTACAGAGGAAGTGATTACGTGAGTAACTGTCATTGAGATCTATTTCAGCACTGCTATCAAAGTATTTATTTATTTATATTTTTTGTCACTATCAAAGCACCATAATCTGGCAAGCAGTTTTAGCGATGGTCCATAATCACAGAGATCCCTTGTCAACGTCTTTATAAACTTTATCTAATGTGTGGTTTATAATGGACTGTGGTGCAGAAACAGTGTTTCACACTCTTGGCTTACATTTCCCATGTCAGTGGCCAAGTCACAATAACATCTGGTTTTAGTAATTAATTTAGTAAATACTATGATTACTTGATATATCTACCTAAAGAAACCTCATTTCTTTAATGGCTACTTTCTGCTCTCTCAAAAGAGACACCTTTTTAGTGCTGTGTCAGCCACCGTAGCTGTCCTACACTCTTTGAAATGGTAGGAGGCAGTGATAAACTGGTGACACCGCTAGATGCCACTAAATCTTACAAACTGAACCTTTAAGATACTCTATTGTTAAAGATTAAGTGTGTAATATTAAGTACGCTCTCAGCTATTTGCTTGTTTCGGGTACTGTAGAAACGTGGTGGCGTAAAATCGCAACCATGGAAGAGGTGACCGGCGGTTATCTAGATACAAATGGCTCATTCTAAGGTTGTAAAAACATAACTGTTCATTATGTAGGGTTTTTATACACCACTGAAAACAGCATTACGGATCATATATATTGCATTTCTGTCACAAGATCCTCAGAAATATTACGCACTGGACCTTTGTTAAACCCGTGCATGTACTCTCATCAAGAACGTGGTGAAAGAAACGCACCTTCTTGCTGTTCTATCCACCATATCCCGATTAAACCAGTGTCATACACACAACACATACAGCATCTAGTACAAATTTCATCTCCCATGTTTTATGTGTCATCACAGAAAACCCTATTTGAGGAAATACATTTTACAGTGTGGGCCAAACCCATGTTTTAGTTACATACGCACCGAACTATAGAAGGTTATCTGCTTCATGTGGTGACAGGAGTCATGGTGAAGAAAAGTGAACATGGCAAAATGTATACTAAATATGTGTTAATGGTGGTGTGGTTAGGAAAAGCTCTTCATAAAGAAGAATGGTACTTTGTTACATTTAACGACCACCTTTGCACGTGTATTTTAACACTTGAGTCTATGTAACTGTTGCTTACTAATGTCTATCGATGTAATAGAAACACTGCAGCTACTTTTAATGCAGATTTTCATTTCTGAAGAGCATAGAAAAGGATGAACCTGTCATTTTAGAGGTGGGTAATAAATATCTAATTTTGACAAAAGGTCAATATCTGTCAATTAAAAAAATAAGCCCCTTTTCAGTTTTGGGGAAGACGGGTGAGGATAGAAGGGAGGGAAACTAAGACGTAAGGTGAGAGAGACAGACAGTGGGGGCAGCAATTCACTCTCTGAATTAGGGAAGTGAAAGTGAACTGAGGGCAGCAGTGGCAGTAAGTCAGATTAGTTCTCACCTCCTAAAGCTTTGTTGGCCCTGATGCTGCACCAGGGCTTCCTGAGGATGAGGAGCATGAGGAAGAGCAAGGCTTGGAATGATGGGATGATGTGGAGGATGAGGAGAAGGAGGAGGAGGAGGAGGAGGATGCTGAGGAAGAGGAGAAAGACGAAGAGGGCTGAACAGTGGCAGGGCTTTCCTACGCCTGGGGAGGGACCTCTGGAGGGGGGAGTGAGGGGGCACAAAGCGGCCTCCTGGTCCTACCTCCTCCGCCTCCTGTCCCTCCTCTTCATGACTGATGGTGGGAGGGCTGTCGAATCGGAGAGCTGACTGGCTAGGAAAGCTGGTGAAGCGGTGATCTGATTGGCTGCCTGTTTTTAACTACAGACACACAGAAAGGCAGGGTTGGGGAAGGTGAGTACGTGTTAGAGGAATGAATTTAGTTTGTAACAACCTATCTATATCAGCTGTGTATGGAGAGGATACACAGCTCTTACCACCTTGAACTGTGGACTGTGTAGGTACAGACAGTCAGACGGGACCATAAAGCAAAAAACACTTTTCCTTTACTCTTGCCTTCCCATAGAATCATTCCAATGCAAAACATCTTGTTTGACTTTGAAGTCAAATATGTACCGGACCCCAGCAGTGTAGAGCTGCATAGGGATTGGGGATCCAACAAGTCAGGGAGAGCTAACAAAGCTAGCATTCCAGCTAATTTACAACTCTGAGCTGGCTGAAAACACTGTGTCCAACTAGTTTGGTTCTAACATAATACCTTTTTGGAAGCTTGTCTTAATATGGAATAGATATATGGACAAACAACCAGGGTTATATTTATGATTCATTGTTCATTTGAGGAAGAGGACTAACCAATGTGGTTGGTAAGTAATGCTACCTCAGGTAGTTTAGATTAGGTTTCTGGAGGGTAACCTGCCCCAAATCCAATAAAGAGCAGGGCAAAGTTGCTAACATTAGCCTAAAGTCTGATATTGTAGCTTCCATACAGTGAGGGAGTGTTGAATGCTCCCTGCAACCACACAAAATCATGTAGTTAGCTAATGAGGTGCTCCTTGGCATTGAAGTATCCCTCGGTTACTGTAGTTGTGAAGGTAGTTAGCTGGATGTGCTAACGATTGCAGCTTGGATACAGATAAACACCCTATTTAATCCGGTGACTTTTACTTGTGCTTTTGTAAAGCTTCAAAAAGAGAAACCACCATCCAAACTCGTCATAAAAAGTATAGTTCTTACTACAGACCCATGCACACCTCTTCAGTATGTAGAGAAATCCACAGCTTGCTGCTGACCTGCCAAGTTACAGTTTGTAAGCTATGATTGGAAAGTAGCAGTCCTGGGGTTAGGCTGTCGATTGCACAGCACGACGCAGCCTGTAATTTATGGGTTGGGGGTAACTGAGTCTCTAGTGAGCAGAGGTATATAATGTATCTTGCAAAACATGAAAATGGTAGAAAATCAAAAAAACATAAAAAACATCTGTTGGTAAGAAAGTAATGTGTATTGCAGACACTTTCTTGTTACTTCCACTAGGAGGTGCCAAACTCAAAAATGTTTTAAGCCTGCTAATGGGAGCTTAGAAGTGTAAGTGAGGGAATCGAGGACGACCCACTGTGAGCAACACTCTCATGAGGAGGAGGAGGAGGAGGAGACGGAAGAAGGAGAACACTGATGTCGTGATGCTGAACTTTCATCATGTTTACATGCGATCAAACAGTAGGTTTCACAGCTGTGTCCGCAGAAGAAGGATGCTGAGTGCAAGAAACAATGGCAGTACAGTATGTATTGTCTGTGTCCCTCACTGCAGGGTTGGAGCTTTGCTGCAGATCAATTTTAATATAATACAGAGAAAAATACAATGTAGATAAATTACAGTGACAGCTACCTTTATTACCTTCAATAATGATCAATAACCTTATCTGGCAACTGTATATAAAGGTGGACACTGTGCCAAACTGCATGCAGTTGCTGCCGTGGTACTATTAGAAGGTCCTGTGTGTGTTTATGTGCGTGCGTGTGCATGCTTCACTGGGTGCTAATGAGACAGCACTCATTTTTTCCCCCATTGATGACAAATTGTGATTGAGTGTGTTTGTGAATTGGAGGCATTGATCTTTAGGGTGAAATTCAAGTATCTGAACTTGAAACTTTAGTGTTCGGTGAAGTAAAAGTGTGAGAGTGTGATGCAAACATCCTCTGTACACATTGTGAACCAAAAAGAGCAGAACAAAGGAGAACATTCAGCATAAAACATAACAAACCACTGGTCATACACAGCAGTACACACAGTCCTCTCACACATTCCTGGTTGAGTGGGCATTTTGTGAGTTTAGCTGTCCTGTCAGCTTGTTGTTTGGAGGCCACTTAGCTCAAAGGGGACCGCAACATGATCCTCGACATTCCTGCCACTCACACTGACAATGGCTTTTGGGTTTGAGACCACTCACCTTGATAAGAGGGTTGATTACACCAACATTGGCACTGGAATTGAAGACCTTGTTGAACCCCGTCTCTCTGTTGACCAACTCCAACTGGTAGAACTTCTTGTCGTCCTTATAAAAATAGACAAATTGTTATATATAGTGTTGGCAAGCGACATGTGTTTAGAATTAAAAAGCAACGTTTTCTCTTCACTGTTGTCACTGTTTTAATATCACAATACAATGCATTGTGGATTATTCCCTTAAGCAAAGTCTGCAGAGTGGCAGACTAGCAGAAAGTGTGAACAAACTTTCAGCAGAAACTAACACGCATTGCTTCCCCACAAGCTTGACAGTGTTGTGCGTGAAGACTGAGAGTGAAGCGGTGTATTTAGTCATAGTTTTACAAAATCATCTCAGCCCTAGGTCTTACTAGCTTTTTCAGGGTACCCGTAGGGTTCTCCAATTTAAGACTTTTTGAGACCTCTTTAATACCATCTAATTAATTAATTAATTAATTAATGAATGCCAACTTTACTGCCATATAATGAAAAATCTATAGGGCTTTTAACTGCAGCTCTTTGTCTTCATCATTTATCAGAAGACTAATAAAGATGCAATTTGCTCAGTTGCTTCTTTTACTGAGCAAGAACTGTGAGATGTGGATGACTATTCCTCTCCTACACTTTACTATTTAGCCATATGTTGGTGAAAATGCGAATTTTGTTTTCATTATATGCACAGTGTAGTTTATTTCTATCTTTTTGAATGCCAACAACAAAACAGTGGAGTGAGCCTTTCTCTAGGAAACAATCTTTGATGACACTGATACTGCAGTGCACCCCAGATGATAAAATCTGCCAACAGTAGTTGTGACATCAGCCAGCCATATCTGTGACTGCAGTTTAAAAATAAAAAACCTGATTAAAATACAGCACGTACATATGGACAGCTGAGAAAAGGATTATGCTGCAAGGAGGAGTTGGGTTTGTGTATTCTGTGGATGTTGTGATACTTTTTTGCTCACTGTGAAAGCTTTGTTTCAGCTGTTCGTACAAAAACAACTACCCTATGACGCCACCCCCCGCCACACCAGATGCCACCCAGCCTACTCACCACCAGCTTTTTGACCAGAGCTTCTCTTTCCGTGACCATTTCTCTGAGCTCTGCTATGACATGCAGATCTTCTGGTCGGCTTTCTCTGTTTCTTAACTTCTCCTCCGTCCCCTCCAGCCTGGACACACAAACATGACATATATAGGCAAAGAAGGTAGGTAGATAGATAACAATATTAAAGCAATTATTTTTGCCAGCAGAGACAGAAAAAGAGGCAACAATGACATTGTGTTAAAAGATGCTGAGACTTAATAACACATTTCTGTGACTTACAGTATTTGCAGAGCAGAGATCTTGTCTTTGAGGACCTCCTGGGCCTTGTTGAAGTCAGCCAGCATGATTTGTGTTTCTCTGTGATGGACTACACTTAGCTCCCCTAGGTCTCTCTCATGTCTCTTTGAAAGGTCTTGTTCATGGGCCCTGCAGCACAGACAGACAGACCTGATAAAACAACATTACAGTGGGTCACATGTCGAGATAACACAACCTAACATGTAATGTGTGCTGGATGCATTTGTCCTTTATGCATCAATAGTAATCACTTACGTGCCATCGGGGGCTTAAACTGCACTTGTACATCATCATGAATATTGCTCACAGATACACTTCATTTCCTGGTAGGGAACCATGAGACTGATGCCCCTTTTTTACTAAATTATAGAGGAAGACGACATGATGTGCAGCTGCAAACTAAACTCAGCTGGGTTCCAAACAGCAGAGCTCGAGCAGGGAACATGGGGTCTCTTGTAATGCCAAAAAAGAAATGGTATCCATAGCTACAGTTTTAATGCCAGAGTCTTTATTTATCTGTCTGCAATCTAAGTTGAATTAAATGTCAAGGTTAAAGGTACATTTATTTATCATTTTACAATACAGGGCTGGACAAAAAAGTAAGTTGTAGCCCCTTTTCACATAGAATGACGGTGTAACTGTCTTATTTCACCAGTTCTACTTTATTCTCCACTTTATTTTAGTGTTTTGGGGTTTTCTCACTGCTTGAATCTGCTCACCTTGCTTTCCCCTTCAGTTCTCTTTTCCCCACACTCACTGACTCACACACATTTGGTCTCTTGCCCCACCTCTTTCTGATTCTCTCTCTATGTCTGAGTCACTTTGGTTGTTTCCTATTTACAGAGTCAAGGCTCTAGAGATTTTTTTTCATAAAACAGACAGCTAGCGTGCCGTGAGGAGATATTCACTGAATTTGACAAAAACACATGTACTGGATTAGTATCGCTTCCCCCACCTTTAACCCACCTATTCCACCCACCTCTCAAAATGACAGTTGCCTAGTATATTTTACAAATGCTGTTGACTTTGCTGTGATTTTCTGAGAGGAGACTCATCATGACATCCGGCACACGTCAGGGAATGGATGACTTTCAGAGATGTTGGATCTAATCATAAGCTGTTCAGATGGATAGTCCCATATGACATGAGTGCAGGCTTAGTTGTTTGCAAACTGGGTCAGTTGATGTTAGTCGCAGTTTAGTCCTGCACCTTTTGACGATAATAACATCCTCTAATGGGAAATGTTTCACATGTAATATATACAGTTTAATTGTCTTTTATGGTTAATTTTAATTAGGCTACACTGAGAACTGTATATTTAGAATCAATAATCAGTTGTACACATTGCTGGAAAGAAAGAAATACATATGATGTTTTTAAATTTAATAGTTCTATCAACCATTTGGGTGTTATCTACCTTATCTGATGGTTAGCTTCACTGCGGACCCGCAGCACCTCTTTGCCCTTCAGCTCCAGCTCTCTGGTCAGAGTGTCGATGGTCTCGTTGAGAGAGTGGATCTCGTGGTCCAGATCGGTGATGCGGTTGCTCCGGGAACACAGCTCTGCTTGCAGGTCTGAGATACGAACCAGGAGCTCTTGTTCCTAGACGAAATACATGAACCGAAGCAAAACAAAGAGGATACGTAGTTCGTTAGAAAATGTTAACTAGGTCACACACAAAGACAAGGAAATAACAAAGAAGAAAACAGACAAACAGAATACAAACAGAAATAGACTTTTTTACCTGCTGATGGCTGTGCTCCATGGCCTTCTCTAGCTCTCGTTTGATGGCAGTGTTGTCTTTAAGGTGGATCTGCTTCAGATGCTCTATTGCTGTTGCATGGAGGTGGTTCAGTTCTGCACGAAGAGACGCTGCCGGACAAAAAACAACATAGTTAAAGTGTCAAAATTACCATATTCAAGCTTTTTATTATCTAACTTCCTTTTAAATGTCTTGATTTTGAGAGACTTTTATTCTTCTTGAACAAAATCTGCTGATTAAGTCCCATTATCACATTTCTCAAATGGTCTTTTATGATTAAACCCATGAGCATTGCCGTTTAGTTTATGGGTGGTTGTGTTTCCTTCCATTCTTTTAATACAGATGGAGAATGAGGGTGAGATGTTTTTGTCAGCACTGAGGGCATAAGCATCAACACACAGCAGGTAGAAATATAATCACCATGGGTAGAAACATCTTCGCTGAAGGGAGAAAAGTCATCGCTGTATTTTAAAAAACCATGACACAGGGAGAGAGGATGCGGATGGAAACCTAATAAAAAACTACAAACGGCGTCAAAAGCAAGATTTTATGTGTATTTACCCAGCTTTGCTTTCCCCTCGTCCTCCAGCTCAAATCGCAGCGTCTGCAGCTCCTGGTCTGACTGCTGTCTCAGGATGTCTAAGGTCCTCCTGTGGGCCTCCTTCAGAGCATGAACCTCTTCCCTCTGTTCCTGCTTCAGACGCTCCTCCAGGGCCTGCCAAAGATGGAAGAGGAAGAGGGAGGAGAGGATTGAGATGATATAATACATCACATCAAAATCACATTTTTCATGTGCTGACACAGTTGTGAGAAGAATTAATTTTGAGCTCCAAGGATGGTTTGACATATAATATTTGAACAATGTGAAAGTTGGCTGAAAGAAAGAACTGCATTTATGAAGACATTTGTTGGAAAATTAAACCCAGAAGACAAATAATATGCAATAAATAATGAACACTGTAGCTGAATCCCATACACTAATTCTAATCAGAGTTTGAGTGTGCAGAGTGCTCAGACAGGAGAAGTGACAAAAGTAATTATACTCAAAACACTCAGTATGCAGAGTTAATCTGCTTGTTTACTGAGCATTCTGTTAATGGACACTATTTGTCCCACAATGCAATACATAAAGGAGACAGAGGAGCTACTCACAGCTACACAACATTAGAACTAATAGAGGTGAGTCGGCTCCTCCAAAAGCATGATAAATTAAGTATGTATCCGATGAGTGTGAAGTTTACCTTGCAACCACACTGTGTTTCTGATGAGTTCTTGCAAGAAAATGATAATATGAAATATGAAAATAAGTTTGTAGAACGGAATTTGAATTGTGAAAATTGTGTCTCATTATACCATATAATCATCACGGCGTTGAACAAACAACCGCCAACTGAAACA